>SZWC01038084.1:0-14147 GCA_023375785.1 Penium margaritaceum
CCCCCCCCCCCCCCCCCCCCTCCTTCCCAGGTCGCGAGCCTATTGTATATTGCGCATACGAGGATTAAAACCCAGGACCTACCGATCCAGCATCTAACTCTAAAAGCACAAAGCCAACTCACATGGTGTTCATATGATGTCCAAATGACATTATAAGGGGTCCTATGGGTAAAGGGCATAAAATAAGGGGATGTAAGATTAGAGGGTAGTTTGCAAAAGTATGAATGATAACAAAGTTAGTTTAGTCATCAAAATTTGACGCAGACAAAATTTCAAGTTTTGCAACTTCGAGCTTGAATAACCTCTCAACCATTGCATTGATTGACCAGCCAAAAGAAGCAAAGTCAAATACACACAGTGAAACTCTTTTGATGATATTCAGTGACAAAAACATACTTTGGTTGGTCATTGTGCATGATAGCCACATCGTGCCACCACTTATCGAAGGTATTTCTACTTGCTAGTCGATGCCGAGTATTCCCAAACCATTGTATATCCTTCTACGCGTTTTCTACATGTATTGTGAGTTGTGAACGTTGACCACACACACTAAACTTCTTTGGTCACGAGCAGTGATGTATGCTTACTTGGGTAGGTCATTGTGCACGGTAGCCACACAGTGCCAATACATACAAAAAATCTTTGTACTTGCTAGACGATACATAGTGTTTTGAAACCATGTTTTCCCCCTCTTACCATTTGTGACTCATGTTATGGGTTGTGAATGTTGACCACCCATGTTGGAATTCTTTGGTCATTGTTAGTGACATATGCCTAGTTTGGTTTGTCACGTTATGTGGTTACCACGCCGTGTCACAACATATTGAAGGTCTTTGTGCTTTCTAGTTGATAGCCAGTGTTCCCAAACCATTGTTACCCCCCTCTGACTATCAGTGACTAGTGTCGTGAGTTGTCAACACTGACCACATGAAGTGAAATTCATTGGTCATGGTCAGTGACATATGGACTCTTTGGTTGGTCACTGTGCATTGTAGCCACACCGTACCACTACATATTGAAGGTATTTGTACTTGCTAGTTGATAACCAGTATTGACAACCCATTATCTTCCACCCTGACCATTTGTGACTCGTGTTATGAGTAGTCAAAGTTTACCACGCTTAGTGACATTATTTGGTCATGGTCAGTGACATATGCCTACTTTGGTTGGTCATCGTGCATGGTATCAACACTGCGCCACAATGTATTGAACCTCCTTTTGCTTGCTACTTGATACTTGGTGTTCCCAAACGATTGTTTCCCCCTCAGACCATTTGCGACTCGTATTATGAGTTGTCAATGTTGACCACACAGAGCGGATCGCTTTGGTCAAAGGCAGTACATACGCCTGCTTTGGTCAGTCATTGGGCATGGTAGCCACACCGTGCCACTACTGACTGAAGGTTGTTGTACTTGCTAGTTGAGAACTGATATTCCCGTAACATTGTTTCCTCCCCTGACCGTTGGTGACTCATGTTATGGTTGGTCAACGTTGACCACCCATGTTGAAATTCTCTGATCATCGTCAGTGACATATGACTAGTTTGGTCATTTGTTGTGAATACTAGCCAAACCGTGCCACTACGTATTGAAGTTCTTTGTCCTTTCTAGTTGATACATAGGGTTCCCAAACCATTGTCTCTCCCTCTGACCATTTTTAGCTCGTGTTATGACTTGTCAATGTTGACCACACATAGTGGATTTCTTCGGTCATAGTCAGTGACATATGCATCCTTTGGTTGGTCACAGTGCACGCTAGCCACACCGTGCCACTACTTTTTGAAAAGCTTTCTACTTGCTAGTTAGTAACTAGTGTTCCCAACCCATGGTTTCCCCCAATGACCAGTTGTGACTCGTAAAATGAGATTTCAACGTTGACCACACACTGTGAAATCCGTTTGGTCATGGTCAGTGACATATGCCTACTTTGGTTTGCCAAAGTACATGGTTACCATGCCATGTCACTACGTATCAAAGGTCTTTGTGCTTTCTAGTTGATAAGTAGTGTTCTCAAACCGTTGTTGTTGTTTTAGCCCCTCTCAATATCTGTGACTCGTGTTGTGAGTTGTCAACATTGACCACATGAAGTTAAATCATTTGGTCATGTTCAGTGACATATGCATACTTTGGTTGGTCACCGTGCATTTTAGCAAAACTGTGCCACTATATGTTAAGGGTATTTGTACTTGCTAGTCGGTTATCTTCCACTCTGACCATTTGTGACACGTGTTATAAGCTGTCAACGTTTACCAAACGTGGTGATATTCTTTGGTCATTGCAAGTGACATATGCATACCTTGGTTGGTCATCGTGCATGGCATCCACACCTTGCCATAATGTGTTGAAGGTCATTGTGCTTGGTAGTTGATACCTGGTGTTCCCAAAACAATTGTTTCCCCCTCTGACAATTCGTGACTCGTATTATGAGTTATCAATGTTGACCACACACAGCAGATTTCTTTGTTCAAAGGCAGTACATATGCCTTCTTTGGTCGGTCATTGTGTATGGCAGCCACACCGTGCTACTACTGGTTTAAGGACGTTGTACTTGCTATTTGAGAACTGATATTCCCGGATCATTGTTTCCCCCCTCCGACCGTTTGTGATTCGTGTTATGGTTGGTGAATGTTGACCACCCATATTGAAATTCTTTGGACACGGTCAGTGACATATGCCTAGTTTGGTTGTTTGGTGTGCATAGTAGCCACATCGTGCCGCTCCATATGGAAGTTATTGGTCCTTTCTAGTGCATGCATAGGGTTCCCAAACCATTGTCTCTCCCTCTCAAGATTTGTGACTCGTGTTATGAGTTGTCAATGTTGACCACACATAGTGGTCTTCTTCGGTCACAGTCAGTGTTGTATGCATCCTTTGGTTGGTCACTGTACACGCTAGCCACACCGTGCCACTACTTGTTGAAGTTCTTCGTACTTGCTAGCTGACCATTAGTGTTCCCAACCCATTGTTTCCCCCTCTGACCATTTGTGACTCGTGTTATGAGTTTTCAATATTGACCACACACTGTGAAATTCGTTTGGTCATGGTTAGTGCCATATGCCTACTTTGGTTTGTCACAGTTTATGGTTACCACGCCGTGTCATTACATATTAAAGGTATTTGTGCTATCTAGTTAATAGCTAGTGTTCTTAAATCACTGTTACTCCCCTTTGAATATCTGTGACTTGTATTGTGAGTTATCAACACTGACCACATGAAGTAAAATTTGGTGGTCATGGTCAGTGACATATGCATACTTTGGTTGGTCATTGTGCATGGTAGCCACGCTGTGCCACTACATATTGAAGGCATTTCTACTTGCTACTCGATAGCTAGTATTCAAGAACCATTGTCTTCCACTCTGACCATTTGTGACTTGTGTTATGAACTGTTGAAGTTTACCACACTAAGTGACAATATTTGGTCATGGTCAGTGACATATGCCTACTTTGCTTGGTCATCGTCCATGGTATCCACACCACGCCACAACGTATTGAAGGTCCTTGTGCTTTCTAGTTAATACCTGGTGTTCCCAAACCATTGTCCCCCCCTCTGACCATATGTGACTCCTATTATGAGTTGTCAACGTTGACCACACACAGCGGATTTTGTTGGTCAAAGGCAGTACATATGCCTACTTTGGTCAGTCATTTTGCATGGTAGCCACACCGTGCTTATACTGAGTGAAGGTCTCTGTACTTGCTAGTTGAGAACTGATATTCCCAGACCATTGTTTCCCCCTCTGACCATTTGTGATTTGTGTTATGGTTGGTGAATGCTGACCACCCATATTGATGCTTTCATCATGGTCGGTGACATATGCCTAGTTTGGTTGTTTGGTGTGCATAGTAGCCAAACGGTGCCACTACGTATTGAAGTTCTTTGTCCTTTCTAGTTGACACATACGGTTCCCAAACCATTGTCTCTCCCTCTGACCATTTGTGACTCGTGTTATGAGTTGTCAATGTTGACCATACATAGTGGACTTCTTCGGTCATCATCAGTGACATGTGCATCCTTTTGTTGGTCACTGTGCACGCTAGCCACACCGTGCCACTACTTGTTGAGAATCTTTCTACTTGCTAGTTGGTAACTAGTGTTCCCAGCCTATGGTTCCCCCGCTGACCATTTGTGACTCGTATTATGAGTTTTCAACGTTGACCACACACTGTGAAATCAGTTTGGTCATGGTTTGTGACATATGCCTGCTTTGGTTTGTCACTGTACATGGTTACCACGCCATGTCATTACGTATCGAAGATCTGTGTGCTTTCTTGTTGACAGCTAGTGTTCCCCAACCATTGTCAGCACCCTCTGACTATCTGTGACTCGTGTTGTGAGTTGTAAACGTTGACCACATGAAGTGAAATTATTTGTTCATGGTCAGTGACAAATGCATACTTTGGGTCACTGTGCATTATAACCACTCTGTGCCACTACATATTGAAGGAATGTGTACTTGCTAGTTGATAGCTAGTATGCGCATACCATTATATTCTACCCTGACCATTTTTTACTCGTGTTATGAGTTGTCATAGTTTAGCACACGTAGTGACATTATTTGGTCATGGTCAGTGACATATGCCTACTTTGGTTGGTCATCGTGGATGGTATCCACACCGTGCCACAACGTATTGAAGCTCCTCGTGCTTGCTTTTTGATAATCTGTGTTCCAAAACCATGTTTCCTTCTCTGACCACTTGTGACTCGTATTATGAGTTGTCAATGTTTTCCACACACAGCGGATTTCTTTGGTCAAAGGCAGTACATATGCCTACTTTGGTTGGTCATTGCGCATGGTAGCCACACCATGCTACTAATGACTGAATGTCGTTGTACTTGCTACCTGAGAGCTGATATTCCCATAGCATTGTTTCCTGCCCTGGATGTTTCTGACTCGTGTTATGGTTGGTCAACGTTGACCACCCATATTGAAATTCTCTGGTCATAGTCATTGACATATGCCTAGTTTGGTTATATTGTGTGCATATTAGCCACACCGTGCCACTACGTATCGAAGTTCTTTGTTCTTTCTATTCGACACTTAGGGTTCCTAAACCATTCTCTCTCCCTCTGACCATTTGTGACTCGTGTTATGAGTTTTCAATGTTGACCACACATAGTGGACTTCTTCGTTCATAGACGGTGACATATGCATATATTGGTTGGTCACTCTGCACGCTAGCCACACCGTGCCAGTGCTTGTTGAAGATCTTTCTTCTTGCTAGTTGATAACTAGGCTTCCCACCCCATGGTTCCCCCATTGACCATTTGTGACTCGTGTTATGAGTTTTCAACGTTGACCACACACCGTGAAATCCGTTTGGTCATGGTTAGTGACATATGCCTACTTTGGTTTGTCCCTGTACATGGTTACCACTCCGTGTCACTACGTATGGAAGGAATTTGTGCTTAATAGTTGATAGCTAGTGTTCCCAAACCGTTGTTAGCCCCTCTGAATATCTGTGGTTCGTGTTGTGAGTTGTCAACATTGACCACATGAAGTGAAATTCTTTGGTCATGGTCATTGAGATATGCATTCTTTTGTTGGTCACTGTGCAATGTAGCCACATTGTGCCACTACATATTGAAGGTATTTGTAGTTGCTAGTCAATAACTAGTATTTACAAACCATTACCTTCCACTATGACCATTTGTGACTCGTGTTATGAGCTGTAAAAATTTACCACACATGGTGACATTCTTTGGTCATGGTCAGTGACATGCACATACCATGGTTGGTCATCGTGCATGGTATCCACACCGTGCCACAACGTATTGAAGGTCATTGTGCTTGCTAGTTGATACCTGATGTTCCCAAACAATTGTTTCCCCCTTTGACTATTTGTGATTCATATTATGAGTTGTTAACGTGGACCACACACAGTGGATTTCTTTGGTCAAAGGCAGTACAAATGCCTACTGTGGTCGGTCATTGTGCATGGTAGCCACACCGTTCTACTACTGATTGAACAGCTCTGTAATTGCTAGTTGAGAACTGATATTCCCGGATCATTGTTTCCCCCTCAGATTGTTTGTGACTCGTGTTATGGTTGGTGAACGTTGACCACCCATATTGAAATTCTTCGGTCATAGTCAGTCACATTTTCCTAGCTTGGTTGTTTGGTGTGCAAAGTAGCCACACCATGCCACTACGTATTGAAGTTATTTTTCCTTTCTAGTCCATGCATAGGGTTCCCAAACCATTGTCTATCCCTCTGACCATTTGTGACTCGTGTTTTGCGTTGTCAGTGTTGACCACACATACTGGATTTCTTCGGTCATAGTTAGTGACGTATTCATCAGTTGGTCGGTCACTATGCACGCTAACCAAACCGTGCCACTACTTTTTGAAGTTCTTCGTACTTGCTAGTTGACAACTAGTGTTCCCAACCCATTGTTTCCCCCTCTGACCATTTGTCACTCGTGTTATGAGTTTTCAATGCTGACCACACATGGTGAAATTTGTTTGGTCATCGTTAGTGACATATGCCTAGTTTGGTTAGTCACTGTACATGGTTACCACGCCGTGTTACTGCATATCAAAGGTATTTGTGCTTTCTAGTTACTAGATATTGTTCCCAAACCATTGTTACCCCCCTTTGACTATTTGTGACTCGTGTTGTGAGTTGTCAACGCTGACCACATGAAGTGAAATTTGTTGGTCATGGTCAGTGACATATGCGTACTTCGCTGGGTTACTGTGCATGGTAGCCACGCTGTGCCACTACATATTGAAGGTATTTGTACTTGCTACTCGATAACTAGTATTAACGAGCCATTGTCTTCCACTCTGACCATTTGTGACTCGTGTTACGAGCTGTCAAAGTTTACCACACTTCGTGACATTATTTGGTCATGGTCAGTGACATATGCCTACTTTGGTTGGTCATCGTGCATGGAATCCACACTGTGCCACAACTTGTTGAAGGTCCTTGTGCTTGCTAGTTGATACCTGATAATCCCATACCATTGTTTCCCCCTCTGACCATCTGTGATTTGTATTATGAGATGTCAACGCTGTCCACACACAGCGGATTTCTTTGGTCAAAGGCAGTACATATGCCTACTTTGGTTGGTCCCTGTGCATGGTAGCCACACCCTACTTATACTGGTTGAAGGTCGCTGTACTTGCTAGTTGACAACTGATATTCCCAGACGATTGTTCCCCCCCTCTGATTGTTTGTGACTCGTGTTATGGTTGGTGAATGTTGACCACCCATAGTGAGATTCTTTGGTCATGGTCAGTGACATGTGACTACTTTGGTTGTTTGGTGTGCATAGTAGCTACAGCGTGCCACTACGTATTGCAATTATTTTTCCTTTCTAGTCAATACATTGGGTTCCCAAACCATTGCCTTGCCCTCTGACCATTTGTGACTCGTGTTATGAGTTTTCAATGTTGTCCACACATAGTGGACTTCTTCGATCATAGTCAAGGACATATGCATCCTTTGGTTGGTCACTGTGCACACTAGCAAAACCGTGCCACTGCTTGTTGAAAATCGTTCTACTTGCTAGTTGATAACTAGTGTTCCCAACCCATGGTTTCCCCCACTGACTTTTTGTGACTCGTGTGATGAGTTTTCAACGTTGACCACACACTGTGAAATCCGTTTGGTCTTGGTTTGTGACATATGCCTACTTTGGTTTGCCTCCGTACATGGTTACCATGCCGTGTCATTACGTATCAAAGGTCTTTGTGCTTTCTTGTTGAGAGCTAGTGTTCCCAAACCATTGTTAGCCCCCTCTAACTATCTGTGACTCGTGTTGTGAGCTGTAAATGTTGACCACATGAAGTGAAATTCTTTGTTCATGGTCTGTGACATATGCGTGCATTGGTTGGTCACTGTGCATTGTGGCCACACTGTGCCACTACATATTGAAGGTATTTGTACTTGCTACTCCATAACTAGTATTCAGAAACCATTATCTTCCACTCTGACCATTTGTAACTCGTGTTATGAGTTGTCTACGTTTACCACACTTAGAGACATTATTTGTTCATGTTCAGTGACATATGCCTACTCAGGTTGGTCATCGTGCATGGTATCCACACCGTGCTACAACGTATTGAAGGTCCTTGTGCTTGCTAGTTGATACTTGCTGTTCCTAAACCATTGTTTCCCCCCTCGGACCATTTGTGACTCGTATTATGAGTCATCAACGTTGACCACACACAGTGGGTTTATTTGGTCGAAAGCAGTACATTTGCCTACTTTGGTCTGTCATTGTGCATGGTAGCCACACCGTGCTTCTACTGAATGAATGTCGTTGTACTTGCTAGTTGAGAACTGATATTCCCAGAGCATTGTTTCCTCCCCTGACCATTTGTGACTCGTGTTATGGATGGTCAACGGTGACCACCCATATTGAAATTCTGTGGTCATGGTCAGTGATACATGCATAGTTTGGTAGTTTGGTGTGCATATTAGCCACACCGTGCCACTGTGTATCGCAGTTCTTTGTCCTTTCCAGTCAATACATAGGGTTCCCAATTTATTGTATCTCCCTTTGACCGTTTGTGACTCGTGTTATGAGTTGTCAATGTTGACCACACATAGTCGACTTCTTCTGTCATAGTCAGTGACATATGCATCCTTTGGTTGGTCACTGTGCACGCTTGCCACACTGTACGACTAATTGTTGAAGATCTTTCTACTTGCCAGTTGATAACTAGTGTAACCAACCCATGGTTTCCCCCACTGACCATTTGTGACTCGTGTTATGAGTTTTCAACGTTGACCACACACTGTGAAATCCGTTTGGTCATGGTTAGAGACATATGCTTACTTTGGTTTGTCCCTGTACATGGTTACTGTCAGAAGAATGTAGACGCGAGAACAGTGACAGCAGAAGCAGGCAGAGGCATTAGAACATGCAAATGTACGTCAGCAAAGTGACATAGGCCAGAGCGGTCCGAGGAGTGAGTCGCCGATGTTGATACAGGCTGAGACGCGGGTCACCCAAGGTGGGCAAGCTGATGTGAGAGAGCACTGGCAAGATGAGTGACGGTTGACGGAGCAAGAGAGCTGAGCGAAGGAGCGAGAGTGATGGAGCAAAGGGATGTGAGAGGCTGGCGAAGACAAAAGATGCGAGGAGGGAGCAGAGCGAAGACACGGCGGCGAAGCCGCGGAACCAAGGGGGAACAGGATAAGTAGAACTGTTCTGGTTAATTGGAGGAAATGAACGTCCTCGGTAATATATCATAGAACAGGACAAAGGTATCATAACGGCTTCTTCTTCACTAGCCGGATGGGATTGCAACATTGTCGCGGTTATTAGGGGCGGCTCACCTTTAAGTCACTGGCCGTTACCGACAACCCGTTGGCGAGGTGGTCCGTGTTGGCTTGGTGCTGAGCCTGAACCTTTTATTGAGAACTCGGATTATCCGAGGGAGAAGGCCAGAGTTGACTTCAATACTCCGACATCCCCCTTTGAAGTCAACGCTGGAGAGAAGGTGATGCGCAGGTCAGGTACAAGGTTAGCCAGATCCCAGAGAATGCTTCATGTGGTTGTCGGATGAGTGGGTGAAGAGAGTGGTGAGTGGTGAGGATGAGCGCCTCCTTTAGAAGTGCTTCAGCCCAGTCCGTACCAAGAAGGGATGTTGAGTCCAGGAGACCACGTAGTACCTGTCCGAGGTTGAACTCGGAAAATTGGAGTTGTTCCAGATCGAGAAGGAGTTCAACTCTCCATTCATGGTAATTTGTAGAACCATCTCTTTTCCTGTGCAATTGGGGACAGTCCTGTAGGCACTCTGGAACATGAGTGACTGTGTCGATCAATGCGCTGTTGGGTGTTGAGCAGTCAATGCAGTAGATAGGCTTCACTGAGGGCTGGACACAAAGGAGAGCATTGATCGTATTGTTGCTCATGGTGTGTTCCAGTATAGGGAGTGCCGAGAGGAACGGTTGCTTTATCAAGGTCGGTTGTTGGGTTGACCTTGATGAGAATGCCGTTCCAACCATTCTAAGAGGATACCGCCGAGAGCTCCTTCTCCTTGATATGGTCCCTTGGGGATGATGGTGGGAATAGTGGTTGCAGGAGATGGACGGCGCTGCCACGACGCCTTACTCAAAGAGTGCTCTACCACAACGGACTCTGTGAGTTCCAAGAGAGTTCAAGGAGGTGCAGTCCGCGAAGTAGTCAGTTCCACTGATACAACGGCTTGTTCCACCGGTTAGCTTGATTGAGCAGGGAGACGGGTGGTATCCGTTTCCTATGGTGTGACTTCCCGGGACTGCTCTTTTCTCTTATGCTGCAAGTGATTGAGTGGGGAAGGGGTTACTTGTAGTGTGGATGGAGATGTGGGCTGGGTCTTTGAGACTTGAGCTATGTGACCAGGCAAGTCCTTGTGCCGAGCAGAAGATGATGCTGATGGTGGAGAGCGGTTGATGACAGAGTGGGCGCAGGGACGAAGCCACGTGCGCTGCAAAGTTTTGGCGTGGGCGCAGGTTGTCGCAACTCGAGCGATGCGATCGGGCGGATCCTTGTGCGGAGCAGAGCAGAAGCGGATGTCGGAGGAACAATGGATGATGGAGTGGGCGCAGGGGCAAAACCACATGCGCGATTTGAATTAGGGGAGTAGGATGCGGCAAGGGGAAGGAATGTGCCAATGCGCTGCAAGAATTCTGCTACAGGCGTGAGTGCAGGCTGCTGCGGAAGTGGGCAGCTAGCTCGCGCAGATCCTAGTGCCGTTCACAGATGCTAATGGCTGCTGGTGAGAAAGTGGAAGCTGATGACAATGGAGTGGGCGTAGGGGCGAGCCGCGTGCGCTGAAGGAAGTTTTGGAGTGGGCGCAGGTCGTCGCGGAAAAGGCGATGCAACCGGGCGGATCCTTGTGCCGAGCTGAAATTGAAGCGGAGGAATCAATTTGACGGATGAGTGGGCGCAGGGGCAGAACCACGTGTGCAATAAAGCGATGCCGATGCGGATGATTGATGAGAGGGCGGTGCGGAAGACACTGATGATGAGGAGGAGGTGATGCGGAGACGGCGCGGATGATACGGATGACAGAGAGATGGAGGTGGTGCAGGATCGGGTGGCTGATGAAGTTGAGAAAATTGAAGGGAGGAGGAGGAGGAGAACTGAAGGGAGTAGGTGAAAATGATGTGAGGAGGTGGCTCGGAGGATGTTTTATGACGGAGAGATGGCGGTGGTGCAGGAGCGGATGTCTGACGGAGCTAAGGAGGCATTGGAGCCAGGATGGCAGAGGCGGCTGATGGAAGGAGATGATGATGACGCAAAGGATGAGGATGGATGACGATGCGGTCGGAGAAGGGTAGACGCAGTGAGATGCAGGAGAGATGAGAGGTGATGCGGCAGAGGTAGAGTGACACATCCACTTCTTCTGCTTTCAGGAGAGTGCCGGCTTGTTTGCAAATGGGAGCACAAAGACTGATGGTGTCCGAAATCCTGTTAGCTGGAAGAAGTTGGTTGCGACAAAGGGAGTCAGGCAGCGGACAGCGGCACCAGGCCCCTGATGTCGGGAGAGTGACGGTCTCACTGTGCTAGTTGAGAACTGATATTCCCGGACCATTGGTTCCCCTTTAACCGTTTGTGACTCATGTTATGGCTGGTGAACGTTGACCGCCCATAGTGAAATCATTTGGTCATGGTCAGTGACATATGCCTGGTTTGGTTGTTTGGTATGCATAGTAGCCACACTGTGCCACTACGTATTGAATTTCTTTGTCCTTTCTAGTCGATACATAGGGTTCCCAAACCACTGTCTCGCCCTCTGACCATTTGTGACTTGTGTTATGATTTTTCAAGGTTGACCAAACATAGTGGACTTCTTCGGTCATATTCAGTGACATATGCATCATTTGGCTGGTCACTGTGCAAGCTAACCACTTCGTGCCACTACTTGTTGAAAACCTTTCTACCCACTTGTTGATAACTTGTGTTCCCAATCCCAGAGTTTTCCCCACTGACCATTTGTGACTCGTGTTATGAGTTTTCAACGTTGACCACACTGTGTGAAATCCGTTTGGTCATGGTTAGTCACATATGCCTACTTTTGTTTGTCACTGTACATGGTTACCACGCCGTGTCACTATGTATTGGAGGTCCCTGTGCTTTCTTGTTGATAGCCCATGTTCTCAAACCATGTTTACCCCCTCTGAACATCTGTGACTCGTGTTGTGAGTTGTCAACATTGACCACATGAAGTGAAACTTTTTGTTCATGGTCAGTGACATATGCGTACTTTGGTTGGTCACTGTGCATTGTAGCCAGACTGTGCCACTACATAATGAAGGTATTTGCACTAGAAAGTCAATAACAAGTATTCACAAACCATTATCTTTCACCTGACCATTTTTTGCTCGTGTTATGAGTTGTCAAAGTTTACCACACATGGTGACATTCTTTTGTCATGGTCAGTGACATCTGCATACCTTGGTTGGTCATCGTGCATGGTATCCACACCGTGCCACAACGTATTGTAGCTCCTTGTGCTTGCTATTTGATACTTGATCTTCCAAAACCATTGTTCCCCCTTCTGACCATTTGTGACTCAAATTATGAGTTGTTGATGTTGACCAGACACAACGGATTTCTTTCATCAAAGGCAGTATATATGCCTACTTTGGTCGGTCATTGTGCATGGTAGCCACACCGTGCTACTAGTGACTAAAGGTCGTTGTACTTGCTAGTTGAGAGCTGATATTCCCAAACCATTGTTTCCTCCCCTGACCGTTTGTGACTCGTGTTATGGTTGGTCAACCACCCATATTGAAATTCTCTTGTCATGGTCAGTGACATATGCCTAGTTTGGATGTTTGGTGTGCATATTAGCCACAGTGTGCCCATATGTATTGAAGTTATTTGTCCTTTCTAGTCCATGCATAGGGTTCCCAAACCATCGTCTCTCCCTCTGACCATTCGTGACTCGTGTTATGACTTGTCAATGTTGATCACACATAGTTGACTTCTTCGGTCATAGTCAGTGACGTGTGCATCTTTTGGTTGCTCACTGTGCACAATAGCCACACCGTGCCACTACTTGTTGAAAATCATTCTACTTGCTAGTTGATAACTAGTGTTCCCAACCCATCGTTTCCCCACTGACCATTTGTGACTCGTGTTATGAGTTTTCAACGTTGACCACACACTGTGGAATCCATTTGGTCATGGTTTGTGACATATACCTACTTTGGTTTGTCACTGTACATGGTTAACACGCCGTGTTATTGTGTATCGAAGGTCTTTGTGCTTTCTTGTTGACAGCCAGTGTTCCCAAACCATTGTTAGCCCCCTCTGACTGTCTGTGACACGTGTTGTGAGTTGTAAATGTTGACCACATGATGTGAAATTCTTTATTCATGGTTACTGACATATGCATACGTTGGTTGGTCACTGTGCATTGTAGCCACAATGTGCCACTACATATTGAATGTATTTCTACTTGCCAGTCGCTAACTAGTATTCACAAACCATTATCTTTCACCCTGACCATTTGTGACTCGTGTTATGAGTTGTCAAAGTTTACCACACTTAGTGACATTATTTGGTCATGGTCAGTGACATGTTCCTACTCTGGGTGGTCATCATGCATGGTATCCTCACTGTGCCACAGCGTATTGAAGGTCCTTGTGCTTGCTATTTGATACTTGGTGTTCCCAACCCATTGTTTCCCCATCTGACCAGTTGTGTCTTGTATTATGAGTTGTCAAGGCTGTCCACACACGGCTGATTTCTTTGCTCAAAGGCAGTACATATGCCTACTTTGGTCGGTCATTGTGCATGGTACCCACGCCGTGCTACTACTAAATGAATGTCGTTGTACCTGCTAGTTGGTATCTAGTATTCCCAAGCCATTGTTTCCCCCTCTGACAATTTGTCACCCATATCCTGGGTTGTCAATGTTGACCACATATAGTAAAGTTGTTTGGTCATGGCAAGTGGCACATGCCTAATCTGGCTGGTCATTGTGCATGGTAGCCAGACCGTTCTACTACTTGTTGAAAGTCTTTGTACTTGCTAGTCAATAAATATCAAAAGGTTTCTCCCTTTGACACCAGGTCGGTTTTTGTTGGTTTGTTACGCGTAGGTGCCTTCACTGGAATACTCCCTCCCACCCCCCTAGAGGGATGTTCGGCGGACGACCTTGAGGACAGAATTTCGACCTCATTATGACCATCCCCC
>SZWC01038089.1:0-14144 GCA_023375785.1 Penium margaritaceum
CCATGGCAGGAGTGACTCCAAAAAGGAACACCAAAAAGACAAGCCAAGGTGGCTTAGTGGTTAATGGTGTCCACCTATAGAGGCAGGGGCCCAGGTTCAAGTCCCACAAGATGAAATTATGCCCTGCTTCAAGGGAGGTGGAATATAGATGCCAGGAAGCTAGCTCAACCTCTAGAGTTCCTCTTTCAGTTTCTAGAAGGCCAGGTGAGGGTCCAGGAAGGTGGCACACCTTCTAGAAGGGGTGACTTGTCCTACAAGGCATCTAGAGGTGTCTTGGTCTTCTGGACACCTTCCCTCCTACTAGAAGCAAGCTGAGGAATCTAGGAAGGGGCAGAAGCTTCTAGAGGAGGGAAGGGATGCCTTCCTAGGTGGGAAAANTGTATGTGTGTATTTGTGTGTATACATATGTGTGTATGTATGTAAATGGGTGCGTGTGTGAGGGTGTGTCCTCTCAGGAGATTGAGCTTTCGTGTGTGGAGAGCACAATGGCAACGGAAGGAGAGACTTGGAGATTTCAGGAGGCCAGAACTGGAAAAACACAGGTTTTTAGGTTAATGACAATGAACAAACTACAAGGTTTTCAGAATATTCAGCCGGCTGGTCCTGGCCCTTGCCTACTGCTTTCTAATCTTGCTATAGCAAGCTTCTTGCTCCTGAATCTAGTGCTTTACTTGCACCTGAACGTGGTGCTCTACTTGTACCTAATGCAAGTAGAGAAAGTGGTGGAAAACCCATCAGCAATCTGCTGCACAGCCAGAAGAGATGTTTCCATAGCAAGGGTGGCTGGGGTTGGTGGCTAGGGGCCATAGGCCACCATAAATGGTGACCTCCCGGTTGATGCTGATACCGCTGACTGGGAGAGGCAGCTGTAGGAAAGGTGCCAATAAGGGTGCATTCCAAAACTGTGGCACGGAGGGTCACTGGGCCTGTGATTTCCTAGAGGATGCAAAGACCGGCGGCAAGAATGCCAAAGGCAAGAAGGCTCTCCTCAACAGCAACAAGAACTGCTTCCTCAAGAAGGCCAGCAGACGCTGCCTGCATTCCGGAACCAAGGAGTGCACCGTACTTGAGAAGGTGGGGTTCATCACCTACACCAAGTCCGCCAAGTCCATGGTGGTCGCCAACGACAAGTTTGAGCAGTCAGCTGGCCAAGGTGTTGTTGAGGTGGAGATACTGGTGAATGCTAAGAAGGAGCTATGCGTTATCTGTGATGTACAGCACGTCCCCAGCCTGCCTCACATTCTGAGTGGCAATCACTTCATGGGCAAGGGGTATGAAGTGCTCTTTTGCACGAACAAAGCGGAGGTGTGTGAAACGACGGTGGTGGATTTTTCTTGGACGCGAAGTGTGAGGGAGGTCTCTACATCATGGAGACCAAGGTCATCCACGCAGCAGCAGACACGTAGCAGAGCACCGTCAACCTGGCCAGGGGAGGGGGAGCTGATGTGGAGGTGTGGCACCGACGCTTGGGGCACTCCTTGCCAGCAGTCGTGAAGGAGATGGCAAAGGGCGACATGGTATGTGGCCTTGCCATCGCCGGCGCAGCAGGCGGGGTAGGAGATGTAGCAACACACAATAAGTGTCAGTCTTTCCTGACAGGCAATGCACGACGCAAGGCGTTCAAGTGAAAGATTCAGTGTGCAACGGGCCTACTGGAGGTCAGACACACTGATGTGTCCGGCCTGTTCAAGACGCTGTAAAGAAAAGACGTGAGGTACTCCGTCACCACCATGGACGATTGCAACAGAAAGCTCTATCTCTACTTCATGCAACAAAACAGCGAGGTACCAGACCGGCTAAAGGATTATGCCGCAGCAGCAAAGCGGTGAACTGGCCGCAAAGTGAAGGCGTTGCGTAGGGACAACGGCGGAGAGTACGTGGTCTACGGCGGGTGGCTGAAGAACCAGGGCATCAAGTGGGAGACGAAGACTCCCTACTTGCCACAATCAAAGGCGTGGTGTAGCGAGCAAACCAGACACTACTCAACATGGAGCGGACCATTTTGGTGGATGTGGGATTCCCGAGTAGCTTATGGGAAGAAGCAGGGCACACGGTGAGCTACACTAACATCCTCAACCCAACAACGGTGCTGAAGGGTAAGATGGGCCAGAAGACGCCGCACAAAGTATGGAGCGGGCGCAAGCCAAGTGTGGCGCACGTAAAAGTATTCGGCTGCAAACCGCACATGATGGTGCAGTGGGCGAAGTGGCACGATAGCAAACTGGACTCCCAAGGAAATCCATGCCTCTTACTTGGTTACAAGAGCATGCAGAAGTCATACCGGCTCTATGAAAAATGCAAGGGGCAGACCATCCGTAGCCGCGGCGTTGATTTTGACGAGCAGCAGAGCTACATCAGCACAAGGTACGAGTTCAGCATGGTGGAATCCTCCTTGGAGGGGGTGTGGTTCTAACTCCTTGACCAAGAAGAGAAGCCAATGGACGCCAACGTGGACAACACGTCTTTGGAGTGTGGTGGTGCTTAGGAGCACTAGGGGATGCAGCAAAGGCAGGCACCATTGGAGTAGCAGACACAACAGCTAACGCAGAGGATTCTGACGATGATGATGAGGCCGCAGTGGACAACCGGAGCGGCAAACCCGCAGCACAGAACCACAACGGCAAACCTGAATTGAAGAACTCCAATGGGAGACCTACAGCAGAGAGCTGCAGCGGCAAAGCCGACGTCATCAAAGTCGTCCCACCGCAACAAGAGGCAGCGAATTGTGGAAAAATGATACAACACAAAAATGGGCCACTGGGTTGGCATGGCGCAGTGCATGATGTCAGCTGCAACGAAGCCAACAACCATGAAAGAGGCGCTTGCACGGTCCGAGGGGGAGCTGGCGTCTCATCGGAGCTGGGGTCTATTGCTCAAAATGACACTTGGGAGCTGATTGACCGGCCAAAATAGGCCAAAGTCATCGGCTCAGAGTGGGCCTTCAGGACCAAGTTTGCCAAGGAGGGTGTGGTGGAGACGGTCGAGGTGCGGCTAGTGGCGAAGGGATAAGCACAGTACAAGGGGGAGTATTACAGCGAAATGTTGGGCCTGTTGTAAAGCTCACAAGCATCCGAGCGATCCTCGCAGTGGCAGCTGTGAAGGACATGCAGCTCCACCAGATGGATATCAGACCATTGTTCATGAATGCCATCCTTGAAAAAGAGATCTTCATGGTGGTGTTGGAGGGGGTGGAGGCGCTGGAGGGCAAGGTGTGTAGGCTGCGAAAGGGCCCTGCATGGCCTCAAATAGTCATCACGGCCTAGTACCAGCAGATGGATGGCTTCATGGTGCAGCTCAGCTTCAAGCACTATGAATCACACCACAACGTGTATGTGCGACGCAGCAAGAAGCTCCACCAGATCGTCGCACTCTACATGGACGACCTGATCATGTGCTTCTCTGAAATTCTTGCCTTGTAGCAACTGAAGAAGCAACTGAGTACTAGGTTCCAAATGTCGAACATGGGGGAGTTGGACTACTACCTCAGGGTGAGCATTACGTAGAACTGGAGGGTGCACACGCTCGAGCTGGGGCAGTCCAAGTACGTGGCCGAGGTGTTGAAGCGGGACGGCATGGAGGACTTCAAGCCAATGGGTAGCGCACTCTCCACCACCTATGATCTGAATGCAGTAATGGCGCAGCACACAAAGGAGGAATGGGAGGACATGGCTGGGCTGCCCTACCAGTCTGCAGTGGACAGCCTCATGCAGGCCATGGTGCCGACTCAGTCAAACCTGGCCTACACGGTGGGCCTAGTCACCAAGCACATGGTCGACCCCGTGCCACTACACTTTCAGGCTCTCAAGCGCATTCTCCTCTACCTACAAGCCACGCAGCATATGCGCCTGCAGTTTGACAGCAAGGGGGGGCCCAACCCATTGCATCTGGTCTGCTACAGGAATGCAAACTATGCCAGCAATGTGGGAAAATGGAAGTCTGTTGAAAATTTGCCCCTTAGCATGCCAAAGTCCAGCGCCAGGATGCGTCGACGAGCCGCCAAAGAGAGGAAAATCCTCGCAGTTGGATCTAGCAGCTCAAGGATTGCTTGGATTCTCAAATTTGACGAGTCGCATAATCCAATGGAAGTTGTTTCACTGGAATTGGACAAGTATCAAGGGAGATATGGGGTTTCAAAGTTGGGGTGTGCGTGGCGGCTCTGGGCGCCGGCCGCGACTCGACTTCCACTGAATAATCAACCGGAGTGAGTAACAAATGTCCATCTGGAGATTTCGCTCCAATATGACTGCCGAGGCGTCTGGTGGATACTCCACCGGATCCTACAGTGCAGGTTGTTACAAGGGGGACAGCCAAAATCCAGGCTTGGCGTCTGAAACTTAGTAGTAGGTTTTGTTACTCGGTGACTTCGTCAAAACTGTGACTGCAAGTCCGCGGACAGGTTTCAAACCTCGTTATACCCCATCACCAAACTCGAGCAAAAACTGGAGGTGTGTTTAAGCAGTGCAAGGGATCCCTGCATCACGTGCAATGGTATGTGCGCCGTGGGAAAGGCGCTTCGCACGTGAAGGAAGGCACCAGGACGTGTGCGTATCATGGAGACCTTAGGTGTTTCTGTGGTGGGTGAGACCTGCGCTTCGGCAAGCGTAACTGGGGCTATGCTTGGCCGAATCGCACACGGTTTGGTGTGTTGGAGAGCTCATGAATAACCCTATAAATGTCATGATCATGTCCATGCACAAACACTGACGCAAAATGCCGTTATTCCCTTTGCAAACTGACTGTCTCTGAATTCATGCTCACATATCGTGATGCGACCAGAAAGCTCACGCTCAGTCTCAGATTTGCCTAAAATGAAAGACGTGGACCACTAGAGAAGATCACACCGACAGTCAGGACCGCACCGCTTGAGTTTCCTGACAAAGGGTTATGGGTCCACAGGTTTGATCGTCTCCAACGTTCATGTCTTCTGTAGCGCACAAGATAGTCATCTTGGATGTTGCCGTGAAGTTCGGAGAAGCTATCGGAGTAGAAGCCGCACAGATGGTCCAGAAGGAGACACAGTCCATTCAAATGTATGCCGGCGGCCCAGGCTTTGGAACATGGAGGTGGCACTTCGAGCTACACCTTGCGTATAAGGGGTAGCTGGACGTCAACTATGTTGGAAAAAGTGGTGCTTGCAAAGGCAACTATTGCGCACGTGGAGAAGCAGGCCTTCAAAAAGAAGAACACGGAGGCGCTTATGCTCCTTGTGTCCGGGACAGCAGAGTTGTAGTGGGGCTACTTCCGAGGCTGTAAGCTGGCAGCCGAAGCTTGGCAAAAACTCTGTGCCATCCACCAATCCAAGTTACTCAAAGAAAAGGCCTTCGCGATGAAGCGACTCCTCACGGTGAGGATCAAGGAGGGAGATGATGTCATCTCTGTCATGCAGGAGATCGAGTCACTTGCCTCACAATGCAACAATGTGGGGAGGAAGATTGACACGCAACTGCAAGCAATTGTCCTCCTCATGGCCCTACCTGAAAGTTGGGGCCTCCTCATCACCGTCCTCCGAGGAAGGTCCGAGGACAAGCTCTCCTATGGCGCGGTTGTAGAATACATCCGCAACGAAGGACAGCGTCGGAGCTAGAGGGAGTCCTCGTTTTCCTCATCGGACCTCGTCACAAAAATGTGTGTTGGCGGAAGCGGGCAAAAAGGAAGCGACGGAAAGGGTGGTAGCAAGAAGGGCACCAATGAAGGTGCGTGCGGCAACTGCATCAAGCAGGGCCACTGGGTTAGAGAGTGCCCGGAGGAGGTGAAGGCTAGCGGCAAAAATGCCACAAGCAGGTTGCTCCACAACGGCAACAAGAACCACTTCCTCAAGAAGGCCAATGGGCGGTACTAGGATTCCGGGGCCGAGGAGCACACCCAGGTCGAGAAGGTGGGGTCCGTCACCTGCGAGAAGTCCTCCAATTCAATGGTGGTCACGAATGACAATGTCGAGCAGGCGGCCAACCAAGGCAACGTGGAGCTTGAGGTCATTGTGGGTGGTAAGAAGGAGGTGTGCACAATCCATCATGTAAAGCACGTCCCCAGCCTGGGTGATATCTTGAATCTCAGTTGCTTGACAAATAAAGGGTATGAGGTGCTCTTCCACAGGAAAGGCATAGTGGTGCGCAACAAGAGCTTAGGTGAGGTTGTGCTGGACGCGAAGCGCGAGGGTGGTCTCTACATAGTGGAAACCAAGGTAAAATCTGCTACATAAGGCTGCACACGAATCCTCGGATTCGTGAATCTGGTTCACAAAGCCCGAGTCCGGATTCAGACTCAGGAATCCAAATCCAGGTTTCGGTCTTATTTGGGATTTGAGAATCCACAGCCAAATCCTAGGAAGGGAGAGGGGATGGGGCAGATAAAGAAATTCCTATACTTTTAAGTTCACATCCGCCAAGGGGCATGCAACAAAATCCTAAACATCCGGAGCCTTGATATAGAGTTTCGGAGATTTGAAGCTCCGGAACCCCAAATGGCCGCACCCAGGGCCGACTGGGCTCCAATCGTGCGTGTGTAAGGCTTCCTGACTCGGCATGAGTCATGCCAACAGGGACCAGTCAGACCACCCACGTGTCATGCCGCATGACACGTGGGTGGTCTGA
Source organism: Penium margaritaceum (assembly GCA_023375785.1). Classification (NCBI taxonomy): domain Eukaryota; kingdom Viridiplantae; phylum Streptophyta; class Zygnematophyceae; order Desmidiales; family Peniaceae; genus Penium; species Penium margaritaceum. The sequence continues at coordinate 6,591 of SZWC01038089.1, forward strand.
CTGGTCCCTGTCATGCGAGAATCCAGAAACCATCACAGTTGCACTGGTAGTTCAAGGAGATCTTTTTTGTATGGAGTCGAGCACTCGCACATCTGTGAGAGTCAGTCAGGCTCAGAAGATGAAGTGTTGCGCTTTTAGGCCTTGAATATCTCCAAGCCTTTCAGTAACGCTCGGAATCTATCCTTAGAATTGAGTGTGCGGAGTCTACCAGCTCGAGAAGTCCGCCGTCAATGATCTCAATGGGATTACACAAAAAATCACTAGTGTCCGTATCCCTGGTTGCAGTCTCCAACAAAGCAAAAGGAATACTGCACGGAAGTCACCACGTGTTGTTTCCCAAAAGTGCCAACACTGCAAGTACCTACAACTGCGCTACTTCCACAACGTACATCCACCACCATATTCAACATGCAAACATACATAAAGGTCGTCTCACTCATATGGGAATTCAGATTCAAAGTATGGTTGACGGATCTCGCTAACGAAAGTTAGTGAGACTCTCCCATTGGATTCGGAGGATTCACGAATCTAGGTGGATTCGTGAATCCGGATCTCGGATCCACGAATCCAGATCCAGGCTTAGATTCAGATTCATGAATCCAAATCCAGTTTGAGATTCACGAACCGGATTTAGTATAAAGTCTTACCGCTACATCGGACGCGGAAGACACACAAGAGTGCGCCGTTAACATGGCCAAGGGAGGAAGCGCGGATCAGGCAGGATCTGAAGAGCTCAGGCACAGACGGTTGGCGCATGTGGCTCCCACAACCGTTAAGGAGATGGCGAAACGCAACATGGTGCGTGGCCTCATCATTGACGGTGCAACACACGCAATAGCAGATGTAGCAGCACACAAGGAGTGCAATCCTTGCATTTTGGGCAAGGCATGGTGCAAGCCATTCAACAAGAACATGGCTCGCACAAAGGACCTGCTAGAGATTGCAAAGAGTGACGTCTGTCGTCCATTTAAAATGTTGTCAAATAGCGGACTGAGATACTTCCTCAACTTCATCAATGACTGCAGTAAAGAGCTCTTCATGAAGCAGAAAGGCAAGGTCCAAGACCGGCTATAGGAGAGGCAGATTGGCTGGAAGGTGAGAGCGCTATGCAGCGACAATGGTTCAGAGTACGTGGGCTGCAATGGGTGGATGAAGCAGCAGGGCATCTAGTGGGAACCCACTACGCCGTATTCGCCACAATCCAATGGAGTGGCGGAGCGGGCGAACAAGACGGTGCTAAACATGGTACGGACCATGCTTGTAGATGAAGGGTTGTCGCAAGGGATTTGGGTAGATGCTGTGTGTACTGCAAGCTACACCATCAACCTCACCCCAACAGCGATGCAAATGAAGGCTAAGGGCGGCTGGAAGATGCCGCAGGAGGTTTGAAGCGGAATCAAGCCAAATCTGGCACACCTGAAGTCGTTCGGGTACAAGGTGCACAGGGTGGTGCATGTGGTGTAGCAACGTGACAGAAACCTGGAACCGCGGGCAAAGCCGTGCTTGTTCCTCGGCTACGAGAGCACACAAAAAGCACATCAGCTTTCGGACCTGCGAACACAAGAAATCATCCGCAGCCATGAAATTGAGTTTGACGAGGAGTAGAGCTTCAGCAGCAGCAACAACGACATGAACGTTGGGAACACTCCAAAACAGGACGAGTGGTTCCAGCTCCTTGACTGCGAGAACGAGCTGGCAGACACGGAGGTTGAGGATGCAGTATTAAAGCATGGCGCTACAGTAGGTGTAGCAGCCGACGCAGAGAACTTTGATGACAATGCAACTGGGCTGGAGATCCGATGGAAAGATCCATCAGAGGAGGCACTACGGTTCCCGAAGCACGCACTCCCAGCGGAGTTTGCATCGGGCGTCGGAGAAAAACTGTGTGGACGCACCGCCTATCTGGTCGATTTTTCACCTGAGCGGGAGAGACCCTTGGGGAGCCGTCCGGTCGATATTTCACTGGAGCAAACAGAGTTGCATGTATCACAACAGAGGGACGAGGTGCCACCAAAACTTTTGCGCAGTAGTGGGAGGCAGCAGAGAGTGGGGAAGCGCTTCGACGCAAGCACCGGTCGATGTATCGGCATGACGCTGTACATTTTGGCTGTATCAATGGAGTTGACAACCGTGCAAGAGGCGCTTGTGCGGCCCAGGGGTAAGCAGTGGGATACCATCATCAAGTCTAGTTAGCGTCTATTGCTGAAAATGACAAGTGGGAGCTGGTTTACAGGCCGAAAGACGCCAAGGTCATCGGCTCTAAGTGGGTCTTCAAGACCAAGTTCAAAAAAGAAGGTGTGGTGGATAAGCTCAAGGCGTGGCTCATGGCAAAGGGGTATGCATAGCATAAGGACGAGCACTACGATGAGACATTCGCCCCGGTCGCCAAGTTCAGAGGCATCTGGGTGATCCTTGCAGTGGCAGTCGCAAAGGATATGGAGCTCCACGAGATGGACGTAAAGACGGCCTCCCTCAACACCATCATTGACAAAGAAAGCTACATGGAGGTGCAGGGGGGTGAAGGCGCTGGAGGATAACGTGTACAAGCTGCGGAAGTCCTTGTATGGGTTAGAGCAATTGCCTTGGTGCTGGTACTAACACATATACAGCTTCGTGGCACAGCTCGGCATCAAGCGCTATGAGGCAGATCACTACGTGTACGTACTTTGCAGTGAGAAGCTCCATCAGATCATTGCACTCTACATGGAATATTTGATCTTGTGTTCCTCAGACCTTCAGAGCCTACAACAACTGAAAGAGCACCTGAGTAGCAGGTTCAAGATGTAGGACATAGGGGAGCTATAGTTCTACCTCTGGGTGAGCATTACTTGGAACCGGAGGGCACAGACGTTTGAGCTAGGGCAGGCCAAACATGTGGCCAAGGTGATGAATTGGTAGGACATGGAGGACTGCAAGCCAGTGTGCAGTCCTCTTTCTGCGAAATGTAAACTAAGTGCGGCAATGGCGCCGCAAACAAAAGACTAGTGGGAGGATATGGCAGGGGTGCCCTACCAATCGGTAGTGGGCAGCCTCATGTACGCCATGGTGACAAACCGACTGGACCTAGCCTACGCGGTGGGCCAATTGAGGAGGTATGTGGCCGATCCAGGGACACTACAGTGGCAAGCGGTCAAGCGCATCCTCCGCTACCTGCAAGCAACATGGCACGTGTGCCTGAGGTTTGATAGCAAGGGACGGGAAGACCCCTTGCGTCTGGTCTGCTACACGGATGCAGACTACGCTGGAGATGTGGAAAAGCATAAGTCAGCATCCGGCTGCGTGTTCTTCCTTGTTAGTGTTGCGCTCTTGTAGTGTAGTAGGAAGCAGGAATACGTTGCCACCTCCACACTGGAAACAGAGTACATCACGCTTGCCGAGGCGGTCAAGGAGGCAGTGTGGCTCTACAAATTGCTTTGGGAGCTGGGCGTGCCGCAGTAGGAGTCTACAGTGGTGCAAGAGGACAACTCCGGCTCCATCTTGCTGACCAACAACTTGACGTAGACAGGAGGATGAAGCACATCGACGTGCGTTATCACTACGCATGGGACATGGTTGAAATGGGGCAGGTGGTGCTGGAGCACTGCAGCACGCGCAACATGCTTGCGGATTGCTTGACCAAAGCGCAACCCGCGGACTGGCACGCGATGAGCGTGGCCAGGCTTGGGATGACCAGCTATGATGGGCTGGAGGACGCAGCGGACGACGAGTGAGAGCAAGCTGGATCAGAGGGTATGGCAGGTGCAAGGGGGATAATGTTGAATATCTCCCCCTCCGCATGCCGAAGTGCGGCGCTGGGAGGCGCCGACAAGCTGCCAGAGATGGGTGAGTCCTCGCAATTCAATCTAGTGGCTAGAGAATTGATCAAATCCTTGAATGGATTATTGTTTATGAACGTGGACAAGTTGCTGAATCTGGTGGAAGGTGTTTCACTGATATCGGACAAGTATCAATGGAGATATGAGCTTTCAAAGTTGGGGTGTGCGAGCGGCTCTGGAAGCCGGCCGCGACTCTCCTTCCGGTGAAGAATCAACCGCACCGAGTAACAAATTTCCATCTGGAGATTTTGCGCTGTAATGACTGCCGAGGCGTCCAGTGGATAATCCATCGGATCCTTTGGTGCAGGTTGTTACTGGGGGACTTGGCCAAATCCAGGCTCGGCGTCCGAAACTCAGTAGTACGTTTTGTTACTGAGATACTTTGTCAAAATTCTGACTGTAGGTCCGCGGACAGGTTTCAAACCTTGTTACACCCCATCACCAAATTCGACCTAAAAGTGGGGGAGGTGCATCAAAACAGTGCAGGCGACCCGTACATCACGTGCAATGGGATCTGCGCCTTGAGAAAGGCGCTTCGGACGTGAAGGACGGCGCCACGACATACGTGCACCGTGGAGGCATTAGGTGTTTCTGTGATGGGTGAGACCTGCGCTTCAACAAGAGTAACTTGGACTACGCTTGGTCAAATTGCGTACGGTTTGGTGCGTTGGAGAGCTCATGACTATACCTATAACCTGTATGGTGATGTCCATGTACAAAATCTAACACAAATACCGCTATTCCCTTGTCAAAGTGACTTTTTCTAAACTCCTGCTCACATAGCGTGAGGCGACCAGAAAGCTCACGCTCAGTCTCAGATTTGTCCAAAACAAAAGACGTGAACCACTAGAAAAGATCATACTAAAAGTCGGGACCGCACCACAAGGGTTTTGTGATAAATTCCACTTTCATCTTCTTGTTCTTCCTTGCGGGTACACTGGTCTCATGGTGCAGCAGGAAGCAGGACTGCATTGCCACTTCCACAGTAGATGCTAAGGACATGGCACTTGCCAAAGCAGTGAAGAAGGTAGTGTGGCTCTGTAGGTTCCTCCGAAAGCTGGGTGTGCCATGGTCGCAGCCAATAGTGGTGCAGCAGGACAACATGGGCATCATCTCTCTGACCAACAACCCGATGCAGCGCCGAAGACCGAAGCACATTGATGTGCTCTACCACCATGCGCACGACATGGTGGAGAAGGGGCAGGTGGTACTGCGGCACTGAAGCAACATGCACATGCTTGCAGTTTGATTCACCAAAGCACAACCTGCAGAACGGCATACTAATAGCATGGCCGATCTTGGCATGACCAGGTATAAGCTAGCGGGCGGAGCGGAAGATGGGCAGGAATGAGCAGCAGCCATGAAAGGGGCAAGGGGAAGAAAACTTTTACTAGATAGTACTTCCAATGAGGCCTGACCACTTTTTGAGGCTCAAGGCTTGTTTGGGCAGCAGTTGGAGAAAGAGAGTGTGCTTTTTAGTCGCCACATGCTATGTGAGCAGAAATCTGATGGCATTCAGACACACAAAAAATTTGGAAGGATGTGGATAAGATTTGGTTACGTTTTTGGACAAGGACTGCGTCACTAACATTTTAAGGCTACTCACAAGCTTTCTAATGCACTGTTACATGCACAATTTGGTTAACCATATCCCATGCTACGCGCTCTGCAGTGCATCAAATGGGATTGTACCGCCACAGTTATGCTAGCTTGAGGCACGCTCGACAGAGCGCCCTCAAGCACCAATACATGCACCGTGCCACCTTAGCCAAGGCACAAGAGTTTAAGGAACCTTTAGCGCTACCTTTGAGGCCCTTTTGAGGGGCCTTGGGTTGATAATTTCTGACCCTTGTGCTTGGTATTGCCAGGTGTTGAACTTGGTCCGCAGAAGATCTCAACAAGGTTCTCCGCTGAGGTTCTCCGTTCTTACCACCCAACTTTGACATCCCGCTACGAGATGAATTCATTACCGAATCAAGCGATTCAAGCTGCTATGGGTTCTTAACACTGCGCACTTTTGGACAAATCTATAAAACATGGATTCTAGGCACCATGAAGTCCGCTAGAGCTTTTGTAAAACCGGCGGCCCTAGTCTGGCATGTGGAGGGGTAAGATTCTAATAGATGGCTGTGGTGAGACCCGTACCTCAACCAACCATTCAGGCGTGGCTATGAACAGCCCACCAAGTATTGCATAACCTTTTTTTGGTGTATTGCACCTTGTTTTTGGCCATGGTTCACATTCCAGGTGGTCGTGCCACCGAGGGAAGAACTCTATTGCATTCTGCTCGAGGTGTGTTACAACACCGGTCTAGGTGGACACTTTTGCGAGGACAAGGCACTCAAAGGCTGGCAAAATACTACTAGTGGGACAATGCGCAGACCGGCGTGATAAACTTCTGCAAGTCGTGCGACATGTGTCAGCAACAAAAATCTCATCACATGTGGCCACCCGGACTATTGCAGCCATTACCAGTTGTGACAGAACCGTAGAACGACATCTCCATGATCTTCGTCACTGGAATACCACTCACACCGAAGAGACATGAAGAAATCATGGTGGTCATCAACATGTTTTCCAAAATCTCCTAGTTCATTCCAAATATGACCATCGTCACCACATAAGGGACATCATGGCTCTTTCTAAACAACATGTTATTGTTGGAGTAATGCTCCTCACCATGGCAGGAGTGACTCCAAAAAGGAACACCAAAAAGACAAGCCAAGGTGGCTTAGTGGTTAATGGTGTCCACCTATAGAGGCAGGGGCCCGGGTTCAAGTCTCACAAGATGAAATTATGCCCTGCCTCAAGGGAGGTGGAATATAGATGCCAGGAAGCTAGCTCAACCTCTAGAGTTCCTCTTTCAGTTTCTAGAAGGCCAGGTGAGGGTCCAGGAAGGTGGCACACCTTCTAGACGGGGTGACTTGTCCTACAAGGCATCTAGAGGTGTCTTGGTCTTCTGGACACCTTCCCTCCTACTAGAAGCAAGCTGAGGAATCTAGGAAGGGGCAGAAGCTTCTAGAGGAGGGAAGGGATGCCTTCCTAGGTGGGAAAAAGGACAGCCTACCAAGGAGCACTCTAGAAGCCATAGAACCTGCTAGGAAGCTCCAAATCTGGCACGCTTTGGTGTTCTGGAAAGCTTAGATCAGTGGCTATAAAATGCCACTGCTTGTGAGCCTTGATCAACTGTTAATTCCCAGTCAATTGAGGCCAAAACTATTGCCTCACTTTCTGACCAGATTTTTCCATCCTTGGAACCAGTTGCCTCCATAGTTTCAGTCTCTCCAAAAAGAGTTGGTGGTGTGAACCAGCCACTGCTAGGGACCCTCCAGGGTGCACACTCACCCTCAGGCCAACAAAGGGTTATGGGCCCACGCCTCTAAGGGGTTCAAAGCCAGCTTGATTTCACGCTCCCAACAGCAAGACATGGCAACCAGCGAGGAAGAGAGCAGCCGCGCTGTCCTTAAGTTTGATGGGACATGCTTTGCCTTGTGGAGGTGGCAGTTTGAGGTCTTCCTCGACGACAAGGGACTGCTTGAGCTCGTAAAAGGTGATGAGACTGCTCCACCGGACACTGCAACCGCTGAGGTGAAGGAGGCATACAAGAAGCGTAACAAAAAGGCATTGGCGCTCCTTGTGTCCGCGTTATGCCCACCACAACTTGGACACATCCAAGGATGCACCCTGGCCGCGGACGCATGGTCAAAACTCTGCTCCATCTACCAGTCAAGCAACCTTG
>SZWC01038093.1:2821-14139 GCA_023375785.1 Penium margaritaceum
CTGCGGCTGCCCTGCTGGCAAGACCAGCAGCGGCAGGAGCCGCGCTGGCCGCGCCAGCATCTGCGGCTGCCCTGCTGGCAAGACCAGCAGCGGCAGGAGCCGCGCTGGCCGCGCCAGCAGCTGCGGCTGCCCTGCTGGCAAGGCCAGCAGCGACAGGAGCTGCGCTGGCCGCGTCAGCAGCTGCGGCTGCCCTGTTGGCAACGCCAGCAACGGCAGGAGCCGCGCTGGCCGCGCCAGCTGCTGCGGCTGCGCTGCTGGCAAAGCCAGCAGCGGCAGAAGCCGCACTGGCCACGCCAGCTGCTGCGGCTGCCCTGCTAGCAACGCCAGCAGCGGCAGGAGCCGTGCTGGCCGCGCCAGCTACTTCGGCTGCCCTGCTGGCAACGCCAGCAGTAGCAGGAGCCACGCTGGCCGCGCCAGCTTCTGCGGCTGCCCTGCTGGCAACGCCAGCAACGGCAGGAGCCGTGCTGGTCGCGCCAGCTACTTCGGCTGTCCTGCTGGCAACGCCAGCAGCTTCAGGAGCCGCGCTGGCCGTACCAGCTACTGCGGCTGCCCTGTTGGAAACGCCAGCAGCGGCAGGAGCCGCGCTGGCCGCGCCAACTACTTCGGCTGCTCTGCTGGCAACGCCAGCAGCGGCAGGAGCCGCGCTGGCCGCGCCAGCTACTTCGGCTGCCCTGCTGGCAACGCCAGCAACGGCAGGAGCTGCGCTGGCTATGCCAGTAGCTGCGACCGCCCTCCTGGTATGGCCAGAAGCGGCAGGAGCCTCGTTGGCTATGCTGGCAGCGGTGGACGCCCTGCTGGCGAGGTGAGCAACGACTAGAGCCGTGCTAGTAATACCAGCAGAGGCAGATTTTTGCTGGCATCAGTAGTAGCAATATACGCCCTACTGATGCCGCCAGCAGTGGCAGGAGCTCTGCTGGCACCACCAGCTGCGGCTGACGCCCTGCCGGTGTTGCCAGCAGCGGCGCACGCCCTGCTGGTGCCGCCAGCAGTGGCAGGAGCCCTGCTGGCACCACCAGCAGCAGCTCACGACCTGCGGGCATTGCCAGCAATGGCGTACGTCTTGCAAACACCACCAGCAACGGCATTGCCATACTGGTGCGGCCAACAACGCTAAGGGCCTACTGTCGCGGCCAACAGTGGCACACGCCCTACTGGCACGGGCAGCAGCGGCATACGCCCTGTCGGCGCTGTCAGCAGCGGCTGGGCCGTGCTAACACAGTAGTGGCATATGCCTTGCTGATGCGACCAGCAACGCCAGGTACCCCGCTGGCACTGCCTACAGCGGCACAAGCTGCACTGACATCGCAAGCAGCATCGTTGGTCTTGCTGGCTTTGCCAGCAATGACAAATGTTGTTTTTTCATTGCGAACAGCAGTAGTAGCTGCTGCCCTGCTGGTGTTGACAGTAGCAGTGATGACTGTGCTGGCGTTGGCATTGTCAGTAGTGGCAAGGGGTGCGTTACCACCGCTAGCAGGAGCAGATACCCTGCTAGCATTGCTAGGAGCGGCAAAGGCTATGTTGGTACTGAGTTCATTAGCCCACGCCGTGTTGGCCATGCCAAGAACGGCAGCACACGTGCTAGTACCAACATCGGCGGCAAAAAGCCTTGTGGTGTGGCCAGAATTGGCAGAACTAGCATGAAAAACCAACCAAGAGCTCGAGGTTGTCTCTCCCCCCACCTCCCCGGTCCTAGCCACCGGCTAGCAGATGCCTCGGAGGATGAGGATGTCAAAGGATGCCTGGTTAGTATAAGCCAACTGGCACCCCTGACACACGAGATGAGGGAACCTTTGTTGGCATTGGCTAGCAGCATACAAGGGCGAAGTAAGCCCCTCCATTGCACTGCCTCGGACAAATCTGCATTGTCTAGTGTACGCATGGAGTGTGCGAGCTGGCCTAATACCAACCTCACCTCCCCTGGCTTGCCCAACAGCAGTCTTAACTCTGTTGGTTTGTCCAGCAATAATTTGAGCCTTGGTGGTTTACCGAGCAATGGCATGAGCTAGGCCGCGTAGCCTAGCTGCGATATGCACATTCTCTCTTGTCAGCAACGACAGGAGCCCTCCTGCCATCACCAGGAATAGCGTCACACTGTTGACGAGGCGAACAACTAGCATGGTTGCCTATTTTTACTAAGTCAACAGTTGAAGTCGCATTCATCTTAGCGACTAGCCGAAACAACCGACTAGTGTTGATATTGTTACACGGCTGGGTCCATTTTGAAAGCAACAACTGCAGCATAAGTTACATGGGGACACTATCGAGTTGTATGCCGATCACACCCCAATATGTCTGATCAAGACATGTGGGAAGTCAAATGAACCACCCTCCCATAAAGTTACCAGCTAAACACCTTGTGCGGCTACGGGCCTTCAAGGAACTTGTTTGCTGGAACTCATTGGAAGAAAGGGGGCAGTACTGGATCTACCACAACGAATGCTCTAGAACAGCCTTGCTGGCCAAACACCAGCACCTGTTTTATGAGCAAGCAAGCACATTACCCCCATCCCCATCCCTCCTCATACTCCTTGGTCGATGACCATAGACTGGAGTGGAGACGAGGTCACTGTTGGCAAAGGAGCCTATGGCACCTCGACGCCGACATGAATTGCTTGAAGCCAGACGGCACGAGCAAGGGAGCAAGTGAGGATACTGAAAAACAATGAGAAATCTCTACCTGTTGCAAAGCCACACGTAGTGGTACTGCCAGCAGATTCGGTCGTACACGACAAAGGCCATGAGGCTCTAAGCTCGTGATAAGTGACACATGTAATTGGTAGCCTTCATGATTGAAGGAATACCATGAATTGACACTGTTCATGTCATGAACACTATCTATCTCTCTGTCTATTGGACTACATGTACAGAGTACATTGTGTACCCGGGACATGTTACAGGTCAGTCATACCAATGTCGATACATATGGCCATATGACTTACTTGACGATGCGTCAACTCACTTGTCTGTGGCATCAAACACCCGGCATGTGCCTTAGCTGCTCGTCAAATCTGCGTTTACGTTGGATGCACACTTCTATTCAAGAAGGCATCATCCTCCAAGACCGATTTGGCAAAAGGCCAAATGGGCGGTCAATTAATCTCATACTAAGGTGTTTAATCACGGGCATGCTCTTTGCCAGTTATAATACCTTAAGATGCTCAGTTTGAGTAAGGTACAATATAGCACAAGGAGACATGGTTTTATCTCCATGATCTCTCTGTTTGATCCATGTCACAACACACGGATGAGGGACATTGATGAATATGTCATGGAATATCTCCATGGCCACATACACAATGACTTACGATACGAGGAGGACAGCTTCCACCTTGCCTCCACTACAAGCATGGAGACATCACGGCTGAAAAGCGGCACGAGGGCTCTGTACTCACACTGTGACACATACCACCCTGCCATAAAGATTGATGTTGGATGAATCATGAAGAGCAGCACTCCGCATGTTACGTACTTCGTGATCCTCGATCTCCTATGCTACAACTAAGGCATGAGAAGACAATATGCAAGTGTGCTACTATCGAGGACACTCACTATCATGGCTGTGTGTCAGTACTCGAAGTGCACCAAGGACGTTCAAGCCCGTCATAGATATGGCAAGGTCAAAACATAGCATGAACCAACCAACTACACAATATTTTGGATGACACCTCTACCAACGGTGCCATCTACCCAGCATCTAGATTATTACAGCTGGCTTTTGAGCTAGTACAGCTGTATATTTGAAACCACTCATAACCCCTCATTCTGCCATGCACAACACCGGTGCTTAAGTCATTTTTCTGATGACATTTATTTTTACCTGGATGTGCACTGTTGGATTCCTTGCCAATTCAATCCGGCGGTTGCTCATTTATTAAGCTCTATTTGAATTCCATTGGGATGCACATGACGCCCTTGCTCACTCCTCAGCAATGGGTGCAGTGCCTGCTGTACGCACTGGAACCAGGTTGTAATCTGGTAACATAAGCATGGTTATGTGGTTGTATAACAACATCATACTATACAACCCAACGTGATTCCCATTGGATGATGATATTTCGTCAAACTCATGGTGATATGGTCTATCCATGAGACACTCTGGTGTTCACCGTTAGTTGTAGACAACCTAGGGTGACTAAAAACACCAGATGTAGCCTTCTAAGGCAATGAGCAATGATCAATGGTCTACGCACTGGGGAAGTGTACTTTTGTACCAATGCTCTCCAGTGCTATTCTTTGGACATCTCCCAGATGTTTCAAGAAGCACAGGGCACCCCTGTATGTTTACGCACTCTTTTAAGGATCGACACGTACCGTGGACATGTCTTAGTATTGTGCAAGAAAAGCACAAACCATACTAAGGTACACAACAGTCTAACTTCTTTTCCTCCTAGCAAGTATGGGATGCAAGAAACGTTCGAGTTTGATGACATTGCTCGAGTAATCTGAGTTTGATCACCTTCTTCAGTGATCACACTTGAAGCTTTCAACTTCCACGGGAATGACCCATTTCACACCTTCAGTCATGCTACGGATGTGTTCGGGTGATTCAAACATACCTCTGCAAAAGCACAACCACACAAATTCATGAGGCATTTCGTTGCCCATTTTTTCCAACAGTCTTAACGTCCGATTGTTGGGTCTCACCTACCGCGTTACTCAAGACTGGGCACTTGGCAACTTTGCAATGTGCGATGAACACTCTTCTTGTCTAAGAAGATGGGTTGTGTATCCAAGCACATCACAGTACCCGGGATTATCTCCACACGGTGGAAAGTCTTAGACCACACGGCATCCGATGGTACCCACTCGTCCGTCGAGTGCGAGGACGACAGGCTTCAGGTGCCTTCCTTCTAGGTCTCCGTGTTACCAAATGACAGTCTCATCCGTCATCACACTATGGTAGACACGTGTGCTGGGAGACCTATGCTGTGACAACGTCATGTATTAGACACGCTTGGCACTGTCCCATGCAATACAAGACCATGTGGTCTTCAATGTTCACTTGGTCAGTAAGCATCGTCACATGCACGTTTACACTTGTTTCATGCCGCCGACAATGGCCACCATGTCAATTTCTGAGCCAAAGGCTCCATCGGGAATGGTTGTTCAGCCATCCCAACTGAACCCGCTTTGGTAGCCACATGTGGACCTGACCACATGCAAAACTTCCCTGGGATTTCCTCAGTTGAAACCCTTGTGGAGGATGAGACTGAGTTTGATTGATCACGCCTCCGGTGGTACCACCCTGGCGTACGCCCCACAAAGAGAATTTACCTTCGGGAATGGTGGCATGTTATTGCAGCCCGACAAGTATTTTCCCGGGCACTTATCGCAAGGATGCTCCTCAGCAACAGGGGGAGGATGTGTTGCTGCAATCCCAAGGCTGAACACCCAAAGACCACAAGGAAATTTGTTTACCATCTCACAGCTTTCTCTTCGATATCCAACATGAAAACACCATGCTCAAGCATGGAAGATGTTGGTGCTGTGTCAAAATAAGATGAGCGATGTCTCACCAAAGTCGATGCACGAAGCTTCGTTGAACCTTCAAGCATCAAAGCCACATGTGCATGGACCGTCTTGAGGGTTCTCGTGATGGAATGTCATGCTTCGGTTTGAAGCTGACACATCCTTGTATCACAAAGAAAGATGAGCATGTAAGATGGATACATGCACTGGAAAATACCATGTTCTGGCTTAACATGTCTCATACAACTTCCTGTGGATACAAGCGTCATGTTGACGTTTCACTCGCTCTTTGTACTCTCCTTACGTACTTGGTTTGTCGAGTGAACCTCTTTCCTTTGCAAAACAAGGAAGGTTTGTAGCTAAAGGGGGAGGAATGTAACACGCCGACCTAGTCGTGGTACAAAATAGGTCTCTACACCTTGGGTAAAACCGACCAGGAAATACCAACCGGGGATTTTACACACCCAAAACAGGTAATCTGGGTAAGACGGGTATTATCCCAATTATGAATATCTGCCAGGTCAAGATTTCCCCTTTCGTTGATTGGTTAGTAGCTAGCTGTAGTGGAAGAGGATGGACCGTCCAGGTCCATCTGATGACATCAGCAGAGCAGGAAATATCCTGCAGAATCCTGCACAGTGACTGTAACGTGGAAGTTAGGACTTAGCGTCAAAAGGTCTCGGCGAGCTCGGAAAAGTTCACATTGTAAAACTGAATGCCCATCCTCCTCCTCGGAGTGGTCTTTCCTTGCCCGAGTCGTCATGGCTCGCCTCACCCTTTTGAAGCCACGTTGTTGTTTCTTTATAAAGTTATGATTTGTTAATTATTCATAAATATTTATGTATTTCTTTAGAAAGAATGGTGAAAACTTCCTGACCGTAATTCCTGTCAAGATGCTCGATGGGATTCGATTTCCACTCCTTGCTTCACGCGTTTGCATCAGACTTGACGCGACCTCATGGTGTTGGTCGCGGAACAGTGTTCATTGACTGTCGCAATCAAGTAATGATTACGACAGTCCATTCTTGACTGTAAAATTGAGGTCCTATTTGAAATTTTTGTTGTGTTACATTTCTCCCCCTTTAGCTACAAATCGTCTTCGATTCGGTTTTATCCTTTGTGAAGAAGTGGTTTTCCACACGGTCATCCATCTCTGATGATAAAAGCGCCAGTCCATGGAGAGGATAACATCGTGATTTGGTACATTTCAAATTCCACAGATAGTTCAGCTTTCAAAGACAAAAAACAGTGGCCACGCTTCCTCCCCCTTTACATGAAGCGACCCCGCAACAAGTGCCCAGGCGTCCCCGTGACAGGCTGTCGGGAGTAAGGCCAAGATCAGCCCGATGGCCAGTGCCGTTATCCTCTCAAGGGGACTCGTGCCAGGGTGGTACTCCCGAGGGCACGCTTGTTCCGACGGGCAGCCAGTTCCTCCCAGTACTCCACAATTGCCGCAGTTGGCACTCGCGACTCTGGCTCCCAAGTGTTGTGGTCAGGTCCACAACCGGCCTAGTGGATGAGCTACTCCTTAACCACTCGTGCGTGTAAATTACGCTCATGGTGTTGGAGGATGCGGTGCACCTCACACTGGCCTTCTGCGGCAAGGACAACAAGAGGGGATGGGTGAACAGACCCGCCTATTGTGTAGGGTGCAAGGAGACTCACGTGAAAGGTATCATGGATGCACATGGCTAGTGGGAGGGCCAATCGATAGGCCACACTTCCCAGCTTCTGTGTAATCGTGAAGGGTCCCAGCCATTTCGGTAGCATCTTTTTTGCAACCGGCGTTTTTAGCCGCAAATTTTGCGTGCTTAAGAGCACACGATCTCCGACGGAGAACGTCAACTCATGACGTTTTTGGTCAGCATAGGCCTTCTGGCGTTATCGAGCCGCATACAAATGAGCCTTGGTATCCTGCCAAAGGGCATCCATGCGCTCAATAAAGGCCTGGATGGAGGGCACCTGATCACCTCCGTCCCCGCACTTCACCACTGAAGCGGGTACTACCGGATGCCGACCGTGTTTGAGGAAGAATGGGGTAAATCCAGTCGATTTTTTGACCGCATTGTTCACGGCAAACTCGGCTAGGGCCAAAAAGTCATCCCAATCCTCCATTGTTGGGTCGATGTACATGCGGAGCATCTGCTCGAGTGTGCGGTTCATGCGCTCTGTTTGCTCATCCATTTGGGGATGAAATGTCGAGGACATGCTTTGTCGCGTTCCAAACCATTCTTGCAACGCAGGCCAAAACCGACTGGC
The DNA here is from genome assembly GCA_023375785.1 of Penium margaritaceum. Lineage (NCBI taxonomy): Eukaryota > Viridiplantae > Streptophyta > Zygnematophyceae > Desmidiales > Peniaceae > Penium > Penium margaritaceum. Next base: position 10,550 of record SZWC01038093.1, read on the forward strand.
GAAGCGTGGATCACGGTCGGATATGATATGGAGGGGTAAGCCATGGTACTTGATGACACCGTTATAGAAAAGCCTCGCAGTCTCTTCCGTTGTGACGCGAGTTATTGTAGGCATGAAGCGGGCCATTCCTGTTGCCCTTTCCACCACGACCAAGATGGTATCGTGGTTTTTTTTGTCTCTGGGAGTCCCATGATGAGATCCATGGCCACCGACTCCCATGGGTTGTCAGGAAGCTGTAGAGGCTGGAGGAGCCCTACAGGTGCCTTGTTCGAAGTCTTGTTACGAAGGCACAGATCACACACCATGCAGTACTTCCTGATGTCACTGCTCACCCTGGCCACTAGTAGTGCTCAGCCAGAGTATGTCCAGTCTTTTTTTATCCGACGTGACCTGAGGAAGGAGGATTATGAAACTCGAACATGTTCTATTGTTGTAAGTTGTTGACATTGGGGACCACCACCTGCTCGCCATGCTAGTACAACCCGGTAGCCTCCACGAGGCCATGGCGTTCAATGTTCTTCGGCTCAACGAACCAAGGATCCATACTTTAGCCCATTTGAATGTGATTTTTGAAAGGGTTCACACTGACCAATGAGCGTGGAGGTGGGCGGAGTGGGTTTGCGTGTAATGTTGTATCCGCCGCAAAGGCGACAAAGTGGCGATTTGTGATCTCATTGTTGCTCAGCATGAGGCTCATGTGTCTTGGGTTTCCGTTCAATTGGTCTGCCACGTTAGCCCGTCCTGGTTTGTACTACCAGGTGAATGTGAAGCGACTCAAGTATTCACTCCAGCGTGCCTGTCGACGTGAAAGGTTTGGTTGGGTCTGGAAGTACGTGAGAGGATTGTCGTCTGCGACAACCGTGCTTTGTCCCCCGGCACCTTCAAGATAGCAGCGCCATACTTTGAAAGCATGCACGACTGCCAGGAGTTCCTAATCCCCAGTGGTGTACCTGGTCTTTGCATCTAAGAGCTTGTAGCTCTCGTAGGCAACAGGGTGGCCGTCTTGCATGAGCACGGCTCCCAACCCTGTAACTGATGCATCACAGCGCACCTCCCACGGCCTTTTTGTATTAAGGAGTGCGAGTACCGATGCCGAGATCAGCATCGTCTTCACAGCCTCAAAAGCCTCAGTGTATTTTGCTGACCAAATCCAAGTGCTCGCCTTCCCGGTCAAGGCAAGGAGAGGGCTCACCAATGTGGAGTAGCCTCTCATAAACTGCCGGAAGTAATTTACGAGTCCAAGGAAGGAGCGGAGCTGACCAACGTTCTTGGGTTGAGGCCATTCTTTCACGACTTGTACCTTACGAAGATCCACCTGGATCCCCTCGCCACTAATGACGTGGCCAAGGTACTCCAACTCTGGCTGCGCAAACTTGCACTTACTTCTCTTGGCGAAAAAGCGGTTCTTGCGAAGAATCTCAAGCACCATTCTGAGGTATCGCTCGTGTCCTTCGTGGTTCTTGGAGAAGATGAGGATGTCATCAAGATACACCAGTACCGGCTTGCCGAGGTGTTCCCGGAAGATATTGTTCATCATTGCTTGGAATGTTACAGGCGCGTTCATCAGTCCAAAGCGGAGGACCCGAAACTGATAGTGTCCGAGATGAATTCTGAATGTCGTTTTCGGTACATCCTCCTCTGTGATCCGGATTTGATGGTAGCCCTATGATAGATCCAGAGTTGTGAAGACTTCCGCTCCTTGAAGCTGGTCAAATAGGTCCTTGATGCGATGGAGCGGGTATTGGATTTTCGCAGTGAGTTTGTTCAATGCCCGGTAGTCTACGCACATCCTCAAACCTCCATCTTTTTTGTTTACAAAGAGGATGGGAGCCCCGAATGGGGACGAACTTGGTTCAATCCAGCCTTTTATGAGGTATTCCTTGATTTGTGTTTTAGCTTCTTGTCTTTCTGCCAGGCTTAAATGATACACCAATCGAAAGGGGGGGACAGACTCCTGTTCCAACAAGATGGTGTGACTGACCGCACGCCTGGGTGGCAACCAATCCGGTGGAGGTTCAAACACGTCTGAGAATTCGAAGAGGATTGTGGCAACCCCTGAGGGTACGTTACTCTCCACCTCATCATGAAGTTTCTTTACAGTAGCCAGGAAACACCGACAGCCTTTCTCAGCCGCTGTTTCACTCCGAGTGCTGTGAGGCTGACTTGGGGTAGAGCTTCAGGACACTAAATCTGGGGGATTGTAAACAAAGTGATAGTCTATCATCCACTAGAGATTCGTAACGTCTTTAAGGTGAAGCACATAAGCGCTTTGTGGCTCACTAGCCATGGATCCCCTAGCACAACATCAAAAGGGTCCATGAGGTCCAACACCATTAGGCAAACAGTGGTTGTGAAGCCGGGTAATGTGAGTCGTGCTGTACACTCACCGATCACCGGCACTTCCCTATCAGCACTGACAATCACCATGCCTCTATGAGGAGTGTACTTCAACTGCCACGTATGCACAAATGCTCCACTCTCAAAGGAGTCATCTGCTCCGGTATCAGCAAGGATACGTACTGGAGCACATGCAAGCTTTCCATCAAACTGCATGGTCATGCTTGCCTCAGACTTGCATAGGAAAAGACTCGATGGGGGCTTGCCCTCCAAGTGGTAGATGTGATAGGCATTAGTGCTTCTTCGGAGCTCCATCATACCATCCATCTGTTCCCACATGCGGCGTTCTTTTGTGATCAAGGCCAAAAGCTTCCATCCTTTCAAGGCAGACATATTCATTGCTGGACCGACAGGTACAGCCACGGTGATTGATGTTACAAAATTTCTTGTGTGAGCCTCATGTGCAGCTTCCAAAGCAGAGAGCCAAGATTCCTTTGTAGGAACAACCAAACAGGTACGATTTTCGAGGTTTTCCTTGGTTTCATACACAAGTGGATATGAGCGATCATGGAAGAGGAACTCATGATTCATGAATGGTGCATAGATTGCTGAGAAACATTGTGCTGAAAGAAACTCAAAGTTTTTGAGATCATCATCACAAAACATGAATATTCTACCCTTGTCCTATCCATGACTCACGGCAACCGTAAATAGCAGTCCACTCATGGCTACAAAGTATCCTAAAAATACTGCTCATAGCCATGCTGGGGGCGGTGAGCGCGTCCGGCCGCTCCTTCCTCAAAATCCTGATCCTCCTCACGAGGGCATCCGTGCCCACGCTAGCCATCGTGTGCACCAGGACGTTGCATAGCTGCAAAGGCCTGGCCTTGGCGTTGGCCCCCCTCAGGGAGCCCCTGGCCTACTGGGGCATTGCCATGGCCCTGGCGCTGTTTACCTAGCTGTTGGCCACCACCATGGAAGCGGTTCTGACCTCTGCCATTTGGACGATGCTGACAACCGCCATGGCGCCAACGAGGCCGGTGGTAGAGCTGGCGGTGCTGCTGTCCCTGCTGCTGCTGTGACTGCTATTCGTGATAACGAGATTTGCGTGCGATATGTCCAACCTTGTGTATGTGTATGTGTATGTATATGTATATGTATACGTATATGTATATGTATATGTATATGTATATGTATATGTATATGTATATGTATATGTATATGTATATGTATATGTATATGTATATGTATAT
>SZWC01038100.1:0-14134 GCA_023375785.1 Penium margaritaceum
CAAACTGGTTGTGGAGTGGTGCAAACTGGTTGCGGAGTGGTGCGAACAGGTTGCGGAGTGTTGTGAGCTGGTTGCCGAGTGGTACGCAGTGGTTGCGGACCGGTGGGATCTGGTTGCGGAGTGGTGCGAACTGGTTGCGGAGTGGTGCAATCTCGTTGCGGAGTGGCGCAAACTGGTTGGGAAGTGGTGCGAACTGATCGCCGAGTGGTGCGAACCGGTTGAGGAGTGGTGCGAAATGGTTGTGGAGTGGTGCGAACGGGTTGGGGAGTGGTGCAAATTGGTTGAGGAGTGGTGTGAACTGGTTGGGCAGAGGTGCGACCTGGTTGCGGAGTGGTACGAACTGGTTGCGGAGTGGTGCAAACTGGATGCACTGTTGTGCAAACTGGTTGTAGAGTGGTGCCAACTGGTTGCAAAGTGGTGCAAACTGGTTGTGCAGTGGTGCAAACTGGTTGCGGATTGGTGCAAACTGTTTGCAGAGTGGTGTGAACTAGTTGCCGAGTGGTGCGAACTGGTTGCGGAGTGGTGCAAACTAGTTGCTGAGTGGTGTGAACTGGTTGCAGAGTGGTGTGAACTGGTTGCGGAGTGGTGCGAACTGGTTGCGAAGTGGTATGAACTGGTTGTGGAGTGGTGCGAACTGGTTGCGGATTGGTGCGAACAGGTTGCGGAGTGGTGCAAACTGGTTGCGGAGTGGTGCAAACTGGTTGCTAAGTGATGCAAACTGCGGATTTTTGCAAACTGGTTGAGGAGTGGTGCGAACGGGCTGCGGAGTGGTGCGAACTGGTTGTGGAGTAGTGCAAACGGGTTGCGGAGTTGTGCAAACTGGTTGCTAAGTGGTTTAAACTGGTTGCGGAGTGGTGCGAACTGGTTGCAATGTTTTACAAACTGGTTGCGGAGTGGTGCAAACTTGTTACAGAGTGGTGCAAACTGGTTGCGGGGTGGTGCAAACTGGTTACGGAGTGGTGCAAACTGGTTGCAGAGTGGTTGGAACTGGTTGCGGAGTGGTGCGAACTGGTTGCGGAGTGGTGCGAACTGGTTGCCGAAGTGTGCAAACTGGTTGCGAATAGTTGCGAACTGGTTGCGGAGTATAGAGCTGTACGGAGCTTGATGGAGTTGCACAGAGTTCAATGAGCAGGTGCAGAGAGGGTGGGAGGAGATGCAAGTAGACGCAATGCTATAGGCAGAAGCGCCGAAGAGGGAAATCTGGAGCAGAGAGCCTTGAGGCCAGCAATGGACATAGAGAGAATCACGGAAAGGATGTTGCAGGAAGCAAGGTTGAGCTACGAGGAGGACAAGATTGTACCAAGAGAATGCTGATGGTGAGAGAGCACCATGGACGTGATAAGAAGAGGTGAGCGGATAAGTGAGAGTGACGGAGCGAATTGCTCCAGTGCTCCAGTGCTCGAGTCGTCTTCGGCTTGCTCCATTTGTCTTGACCTTGCTCCAATTGTCTTTGCCTTGCTCTATTTTTATTGGGCTTGCTCTATTTGTCTTGGACTTGCACCAGTTGTCTTGGGCTTGCTCCAGTTGTCGTTGCCTTGATCCAGCTCTCATGAGCTTGCTCCAGTTGTCTTGGACTTGCCCCATTTGTCTTGGCCTTGCTCCAGTTGTCTTGGGCCTGCTCCAGTTGTCTTGGCCTTCTTCCAGTTGTCTTGGGCTTGCTTCAGTTGTCTTGGCCTTGCTCCAGTTGTCTTGGGCTTGCTTTAGTTGTCTTGGGTTTGCTCTAGTTTTTCTGGCCTTGCACCAGTTTTCTTGGGCTTGCTTCACATGTCTTGGCCTTCCTCCAGTTGTATTGGGCTTAATCCTGTTGTATTGGGCTTGATACAGTTGTCTTGGCCTTGCTCTAGTTTTTGTGGCCTTTATCCAGTTGTCTTGGCCTTTCTTCAGTTGTATTTTGATTGCTCCAGTTGTTGTGGGCTTGCTCCAGTTGTCTTGGCCTTGCTCCATTTGTTTTGGGCTTGCTTTAGTTGTCTTGGGCTTGCTTCGGTTATCTTGGGCTTGCTCCAGTTGTCTTGGGTTTTCCTCAGTTGTATTGGGCTTGCTCCAGTTCTATTGGCCTTGCTCCAGTTGTCTTGGCTTTGCTCCAGCTGTCTTGAGCTTTCTCCAGCTGTCTTGGCCTTGCTCTAGTTGTCCTTGCCTTGGTCCTGTTGTCTTGGCCTTGCTCTAGTTGTATTAGGCTTGCTCCAGTTCTCTTGGGCTTGCTCCAGATTTCTTGGACTTGCTCCAGTTGTCCTGGGCTTGCTCCAGTTGTCTTGGGCTTGCTCCAGTTGTCTTGGCCATGCTCAAGTTGTCTTGTGCTTGCTCAAGTTGTCTTGGCATAGCTCCAGTTGTCTCGAGTTTGCTTCAGTTGTCTTGGGCTTTCTCTAGTTGTCTTGGACTTGTTCCAGTTGTCTTGGCATTGCTCCACTTGTCTTGGCCTCGCTCCAATTGTCTTTGGCCTGGCCCAGTTGTCTTGGGCTTGCTCCACTTGTCTTCACTTTGCTCCAATTTTCCTAGCCTTGCTCCAGTTGCCGTGGCCTTGCTCCAGTTGTCTTGGGCTTGCTCCAGTTGTCCTGGGCTTGCTCCATTTGTCTTGGCCTTACTCCAGTTGTCTTCGGCTTGCTCTAGTTGTCCTCGGCTTGCTCCAGTTGTCTTTGCATCGCTTTAGTTGTCTTGGGCTTGCTCAAGTTGTCTTGGCCTTGCTCCAGTTGTCTTGGCCTTGCTCCAGTTCTCTTGGCCTTGCTCCAGTTTTCTTGGCCTTGCTCCAGTTGTCTTGGCCATGCTCCAGTTGTCTTGGCCTTGGTCCAGATGGCTTGGCCTTGATCCAGTTTTCTTGTGCTTTTTCTAGTTGTCTCGGCCTTGCTCCAGTTGTCTTGGGCTTGCATCTGTTGTATTGGCCGCGCTCAAGTTGTCTTGGGCTTGCTCCAGTTGTCTTGGGCTTGCTTCAGTTGTCTTGGCCTTGCCCCAGTTGTCTTGGCCTTGCTCCAGTTATCTTGGACTTGCTCCAGTTGTCTTGGCCTCGCTCCAGTTGTCGTGGGCCTCTTTACAAATTGCTAAAACTCTGTTTAGCTCCATACAAATCCGTGCAACTCTGTAGAACTATGTACAACTCTGTACAACTCCGTACTAGTCCGTTCAACTTCGTACAACCCTGTACAACTATGAACAACTCCATATAACTCCGTACAACTCTGTACATCGCCGTACTACTCCGTACAACTCCGTATAATGCCGTACAGCTCCATACAACACTTTCCAGCTCCGTACATCTTTGCAAAACTCTGTGCAACTGCGTACACATCTGTACCACTACGTACAACTTGCTACAACTTAGTGCAACTCCGTACAACTCTGTACAACTCCGTACAACTTCGTACAACCCCATATAACTCCTTACAACATACAATTCCAAACAATGTTTCTACTACTTGCTACAAATCTTCACAGCTCTGTACAACTCCGTAGAACTACATACAACTTCGTACAACCATGTACAATTGTGTACAACTATGTACAACTCGGTATTGCTCCGTATACTTGTTGACAACTCCGTACAATTGTGAATGACTCCCTACAACGTAGTACAACTTTGTACAACTTCGTAGAAATCCGTACAACTTTGTACGACTCTGTTTAACTCTGAAGACTACGTCAAATTCTGTTCAGCTCCATCCTATTCCATACAAATCAGTAGAGCGTGCTACAACAATGTACAACTCGCTAATGTGCTGTACAATTCTGTACAACTCCGTATGACTCCGTACAACTTTGTATAGCTCCGTACACCTTCGTGCAACTCTGTACAAATTGCTCTAACTCTGTACAACTCCGTACAGCTCTGTACAACTCTGTACAACTCCATACAACTCCGTATAACCTTGTACAACTTTGTACAGCTCCGTAAAACCCATTCTAACTCCGTAAAACTCCAGATGACTCTGTTCAAATTGCTACAACTATGTATAACTTTGTACAACTCTGTACAACTCCGTACAACATTGAACAACTCTGCACAACTCTGTACAACCCCGTACAAATCATTACAACTCCATACAACTTGCTACATCTCTGTGCAAATCTGGACACATTTGCACAACTCCGTAGAACTCCGTACAACTATGTACAACTCCACACAACGTGTACAGATCCATACAACTCTGTACGACTCCATACAACTATGTACAACTCTGTGCAACTCATTTTAGTTCTGTATACCTCTTGACACAGTACTACAACTCCATAAAACTCCGTACAACTCCGTACAACGTGCTACAACTCTGTATAACTCTATGCAATTCCGTACAACTGGGTACAACCCCGCACAACTCCATACAAATCTGTACAATGCATTACAGCTCTGTCCAACTCCATGGATTTTTGTCAACCTCTGTACAGCTCCATACACCTATATAAAACTCCGTACAATTCAGTATACTTCTCTACAACTTGCTACAACTCGCTACAACTCACTATAACTCCGTACAACTCTGTACAACTCGGACAATTTGGTACACCTCCGTACAACTCGCTACAACTCTGTACAACTCCGTATAACTCCGTAAAACTCTGTAAAGCTTGATACAATTTGCTACAACTCTGTACAAATCTGTACGAAGTTGTACAAGGCTGTACGAACTGTAGCACATGTCATTGCCTATGGGCATGTGTCATTGACCATGGGTATATGTCATTGACCATGGGCATATAGTCAACGTTGACATCTCATAATATGAGTCAGAGGGGGGGAAATGGTTTAGGACTACTAGTTATTGACTAGAAAACACAAAGACCTTCAATACGTAGTGGCACGGTGTGGCTACATACACAATTAGAAACCAGAGGAGGCATATATCACTGACCATGACCATAGAAATTCACTGTGGGTGGTCAACGTTGACAACTCAAAGTACGAGTCACAAATGGTCCAAGGGTGAAACAATGAGTTGGGAATACTAGTTATTGACTAGCAAGTAAAAAGACCTTCAATACATAGTGGCAGGGTATGCTACCATGCACAATGACCAACCAAAGTAGGCATATGTCACTGACTATGACCAAAGAATTGCACTATGTGTGGTCAACGTCGACAACCTATAACACAGGCCACAAATGGTCAGAGGGGGAAACAATAGTTAGGGAAGGCTAGTTTTCTACTAGCAAGTACGAAGACATCAAATAAGTAGTGGCACGGAGAGGCTACCATGCACCATGACCAACCAAAGTAGGCATGTTTCACTGAACATGACCTAAGAATGCCACTGTGTGTGGTCAACGTTGACAACTCATAATACGAGTTGCAAACGGTCGGAGGGGGAAAAATGGTTTAGGAATACTAGTCATCGACTAGAAAGTACAAAGACCTTCAATTGGTAGTGGCGTGGTGTGGCTACATGCATATTGAACAACCAAAGCAGGCATATGTCACTTACCATGACCAAAGGATGTCACTAAGTGTAGCCAACATTACCAACTCATTATACGAGTCACGAATGGTCAGACGGGGAAACAATGGTTTGAGACTACTAGTTATCTACTAGCAAGTACGAATACCTTCAATAAGAAGTGGCACGGTGTGGCTACCATGCACATTGACCAACCAATGTAGGCATATGTCACTGACCATGACCAAAGAATTTCACAGTGTGGTCAATGTTTCCAAATCATAATTCAAGTCACAAATAGTCAGAGTGACAAACAATGGCTTGAAAATACTGGTTATCATCTAGCAAGTACAAAGACATTCAATAAGTAGTAGCACGGTGTGGCTACCATGCACAATGAGCAACCAATGTAGGCATATGTCACTAACCATAACCAGAGAATTTCAACATGTGTGGTATACGTTGACAGCTCATAATACAAGACACGAATGGCCACATGGGGAAACACTGGCTTGGGGATACTGGTTATCGACTAGCACATACAAAGGCCTTCAATAAGAAGTAGCATGTTGTGGCTACCATATACATCAACTAACCAAAGTAGGCATATGGCACTGACCATGACCAAAGAATATCACTATATGTTCTTAACGTCAACAAATCATGATAGGAGTCACAAATGGTCAGAAGGGGAAACAATAGTTTTGGAATACCAGTTATGAACTAGCAACTTCAAAGCCCTTCAATTAGCAGTGGCACGGTGTGGCTACCATGCACAATAACCAACCAGAGTAGGCATATGTTAGTGACGATGACCAAAGAATCTCACTATGTGTGGTCAACGTTTACAACTCATAATACAAGTCACAAATGGTTAGAGGGGGAAATAATGGTTTGCAAAAAATAGGTTTCCTCTAGCAAGTACAAAGACCTTTAATAAGTAGAGGCACAGTGTGGCTACCATGCACCATGACCATCCAAAGTAGGCAAATGTCACTGACCATGACCAATGATTTTCACTATGGGTGATCGACGTTGACAGCTCATAAAACAAGTCTCAAATGGTCAGAGGAGGAAACAATGGTTTGGGAATACTAATCTTCAACTGGCAAGTACAAATACCTTCAATAAGTAGTGGCACAACGTGGCTACCATGCACACTGACAAACCAAAGTAGGCATATTTCACTGACCATGACCAAAGAATTTCACTACATATGGTCAACGTTGACAACCCATAATACGAGTCACAAATGGTTAGAAGGGAAAACAATGGTTTGGATGTACCAGTTATCAAATAGCATGTACAAAGACCGACAATAACTAGTGGCACAGTGTGGCTACCATGCACAATGACCATCCAAAGTAGGCATGTCACTGACCATGACCGAAGAATTTCACTATGGATGGTCAACATTGACAGCTCATACTGCGAGTCACAAATGGTGAGAGGGGGAAACAATGGGTTTGGGAATACTAGTTATTGGCTAGCAAGGAAAGAGACCTTCAATAAGTAGTTTCACGGTGAGGCTACCATGCACAATGACCAACCAAAGTAGGCATATGTAAGGGTGTTCACAAGTTCAGGCTCTCAAGTCTAGACCTGGAATTGGACTTGCGAGTCCGAGAGTGGCTCTAGACTCGGACTCGCGAGTCTTGGTCGGGGCTCGCGAGTCTTGGGACTCGCGAGTCCAACGTGTGTGGACTTGCAAGTCCAATGTATGTGGACTTGCAAGACCAAGAAATTCATGTCTATGTCTTTCCTTTTTTTTTCTTTCTCTCCTACAGCTTTGTGTACGTACTTTCCCAGACAATGGTTGCATGAACATTTCAAAATGTTTATGGGATGGTTCTTATCACTTAATTGGTGTAATAATTTTCAATGAGAGCCATGGGTTAAATCCTTATATCAAACAAAAGGAGAGCAGGTTGTGTTTGTCTTGTATATTCAGGTGTTGATGGGTCAATTGGGCCGTTTGAGATCTTGGACGGTCAAGTCGACAGCTTGGACCTTCGAGTTCCAAGGTTGCGCTTGGAAATTGGAGCTCAAGTGTCCGATGTTTGACTTGACCAAACTTCAAAAGTCGAAGTTCTGAAGTTTGAGTTTAAACCTCCAAGGCCTAAACTTGAAGTTGGGAACTCCAACTTGGACTTCTGAAGGTTTGAGCAAAAAATGTCGGAACTCAAAGCTCCAAACAAAACTCTGAGTTTTGTTGGACGTTTTGACATGGCAGAAGGCCATGCCATCCGCGATATTCAGTTTGCGGATGGTGTGGGCCGATGTGGCAAGGTGAATGGTGTGGCAGATGTTGGCGGAAGGCAGTGCATTCGGACAGGAACAAGGGACAGGGGAGAGGTGGGTGTCAACGGGGGTTGGAGGGGGGGATTTTTTTGCGGGTTGGTTCTCGTCGATGGGTGTTGAACCGGTCCTTGGTTTTTTTTTTCCTCCATCCCTCCCCCCTCCCCAGAGACTTGCGAGTCGGAGTCCAGTCTGGAGGTCAGACTTGGACTCGCGAGTCTGGAGCCCGACTCGGACTCGCGAGTATGACCTGCGATTCCTGGCTTTTGGTGAACACCCCTAGGCATATGTCACTGACCATGAGCAAAGAATCTCACTATGCTTGGTCAGCTTGGATTACTCTTTTATACGAGTCACAAATGGTCATAGGGGGGGAGGGGATGGTTTGGGAATACCGGGTATCAATTAGCAAGTAAAAAGATGTTCAAAACGCAGTGGCAAGGTGGGGATACCACGCACAACGACAAACCAAAGTAGACATATGCCACTGACCATAACCTAAGAACTTCACTATGTGTGGTCAACATTGACAACTTATATTACGAGTCACAAATGGTGAGAGGGGGAAGGAATGGTTTGGGAATACTTGTTATCAAATAACAAGTACAAAGACCTTCAAAAACTAGTGACTTTGTGTGGCTACCATGCACACTGACCAACCAAAGCAGGCACATGTCACTGACCATGACTACAGAATTTCACTGTGTGTAGTAAACTTTGACAACTCTTGAAGTGAGTCACAACTGGCCAGAGGGGGAAACAATGGTTTGGGAATACTAGTTATTGACTAGAAAATGCAAAGAACTTAAACAAGTAGTGGTACGGTGTGGCTACCATGTACAATGACCAACCAAAGTAGGCATATGTCACTGATCATGACCAATCAATTTAACGTTGATGATTCACAATATAGGTCACAAATGGTCAGAGGGGGGAACAATGGTTGGGGAATACTAGTTATCGACTACCAAGTACAAAGACCTTCAGTAAGTATTGGCACAGTGTGACTACCATGCACAAGAATGAACCAAAGTAGGCGTATGTCATTGACAATGACCAAAAAACTTGAATATGTGTGCTCAACGCTGACAACCCGTATTACATGTCACAACTGGTCAGAGAGGGAAAAATGGTTATGAAATACTACTTATATACTAGCAATGTCAAAGACCATCAATAAGCAGTGGCCCGGCGTGGATACCATGGACAATGACCAACCAAATGAGGCGCATGTCACTGACCATGGCCCAAGAATTACACTATGTGTTGTTAACATTGACAACTCGTAATACGTGTCACAAATGGTTTGAGGGGGAAACCTTTGTTTGGGGATATTATTTGTTGACTAGCAAGTAAGGATACCGCCAATACCTAGTGGCACGGTGTGGCTACCATGCACATTGACCAACCAAAGAAGGCATATGTCACGGGCCATGACCAAATAATTTCACTATGTGTGGTCAAGGTTGATAACTCATGGTATGAGTCGGAAATGGTCAGAGGGGGGAACAATGGTTTGAGAGTACTAGTTATTGACTGGCACGTACAAAGACTGTGAAAAACAAGTGGCACGGCATGGCTACCATGCACAATGACCAAACGAAGTAGGCATATGTCACTGAACATGACCAAAGAATTTCACTATGTGTGATCAACATTGACAACTCATAAAAAAACTCACAAATGGTCATAGGGGAGAAAAATGGTTTGGAAATACCAGTTGTCAACTAGCAAGTACAAATACCTTCAATAAGCAGTGGCACGGTGTGGCTACCATGCACAACGAGCAATCAAAGTAGGCATATGCCACAGACCATGACCAAATGATTTGACCATGTGTGGTCAACATTGACAAAGGGGGAAACAATAGTTTGGGAATACTATTTGCTGAATAGCAAGTACAAAGACCTTCATTAAGTAGTGTTATGGTGTGGTTACCATGCACGCTGACCAACCAAATAGGCATTTGTCACAAACAATGACCGAAGAATTTCACTGTTATTGGTCAACGTTGAGAACTCATAATATGAGTCACAAATGGTCAGAGGGGGAAACAATAGTTTGGGAATCCTGGTATTGACTAGCAAGCACAAAGACCTTCATTTAGTAGTGGCACGGACTGGCTACCATGCACAATGACCAACCAAAGTAGGCATATGTCACTGACCATGACCAAAGAATATCACTATGTGTGCTCAACGCTCACAGCTTGTAATACAAGTCACGCATGGTCCAAGACATCTAGGGCAAGCCCAAAGCAACTGGAGCAAGCCCAAGACAACTGGAGCAAGCGCAGGCTAACTGGAGCAAGGTCAAGACAATTGGAGCAAGCCCGAGACAACTGGAGCAAGGCCAACACAACTGGCAAACCCCCAAGACAACTGGAGCAGGGCCAAGACAACTCAAGCAAGCCCAAGACAACTGGAGCAAGCACAAGACAACTGGACCAAGGCCAAGACAACTAAAGCAAGGCCAAGACAACTGGAGCAAGGCCAAAACAACTGGAACAAGCCTAATACAACTAGAGCAAGCCCAAGACAACTGGAGCAAGGCCAAGACAATTAGAGCAATGCCAGGACAACTGGAGCAAGCCCAATACAACTGGAGAAAGCCCAAGACAAATGGATCAAGGCCAAGACAACTGGAGCAAGGCAAAGAAAATTGAAGCAAGCCCAAGACAACTCGAGCAAGGCCCAAACAACTGGAGAAGGGCCAAGACAGCTGGAGCAAGCCAAAGACAGCTACAGCAAGGCCAAGACAACTGGAGCAATGCGAAGACAACTGAAGTTAGCCCAAGGCAACTGGAGCAGGTTTAAGACAACTGGAGCAAGGCCAAGACAAATGGAGCAAGCCCAAGAAAACTGGAGCAAGCATAAGACAACTTGAGCAAGGCTATGACAACTGGAGCAAGGCCAAGACAACTCGAGCAAGGCCAAGACAACTAGAGCAAGCCCAGGACAACTTGAGTAAGCCTAAGACAATTGTGTTGGAAATCCAAGACTCCGAAAAGAGTTATTCCTTCTCAATAACAGGTCAGGTCCAAGACCGAACCACCTTGACCTAACGGCTCTTCGAGCGTCTGACCGTTGAGTCCTGTGTGTCAAGTCATCCCCTAATAACTTGACACGTGTCACACGCGTCCGGCTAGCGAAATGAAGCCGTTGATGTGATGCCTGTTCCCGTTCTGCTTTATATTGTCGAGGAAGTTCATTTCCTCAAGTTTAACCATAATAGTTCTGTCTATCCTGTTCCCTTTGGTTCTGCGACTTCGCCGCCGTACTCTCGCTTTGCTTTCTCTTCGCTCCAACCATATTCATCACCACTCCCAGCTCACCATTCGCTTTGTTGCTCTTGATCCTTTGCCCAAGCTCGGCACCTCACTTGCTTCGCTCTCATGCTCTCACTGCCCTCTGTCTACCTTGGAGCTCCGGCATCTCGCCTCTCTCAATGCCTTGTGACAAACTCCTTGGGACTGGAATCGCCTTTTTGCTTCCGTCATTGCGCTAACACGCTCCTGCATGCGTCAGTGCTTCTGCTCGCTTCTCCTCCTGCCGTCCTTGCTCACTGAGTTTTTTATGACATGGTATCAGAGCATCAGGCAATATCACCTGGTGCCCCATGACCGAGTCATCACTCTGCTGCTACCAATGCTTCACTTCTCACATTTGCAGTCCTCCGCTGCCACCACTGCCACTTTGCTTCTTTTTGTTTCGCGAGCAGCTGATATCATTGCTTGAAGTGTCTCTCACGCTAAAGAAACGTCTCGTCACCCTAAGGAGGCCCTGCGCCCATTCCGTGCCCATGGCCAAGAATCGGCGACTCGTCGTTCACAACAGCCGCAAGCAGCTCTTGAGCTGCCATCTGCCGTCAACTTCCTGGAAGCTTTCCATCGTTTGCCATCTGCTGCCCTCATCTCCTCAGCCTCTAGAAGCATCTCCATCCTTCTCCTCTCCCATCATCCGCTTCATAAGCTTCCTCTGCCCCATCATCTTCAGCCTGCTTGCATCCATCATCTCGAGCCGCCTCCTTGCACTACCTTCTCGCGTCGTCAACAGCAGCAGCGTAAATCCCGCCGTCATGACATCGGACACCACCAGTCTTCCTGCTGCCACAGTGAGTCAACAAGGGAAGAAGCCGTCATGCTCATCACATCAGCGGACCAGTGTCTCTCCTCGCCGCACGACTTCCTCTGTTGCAACCGACTTCCTCTAGCTGCCAAGATATTGGAAACCGCCAATCTTCCTGCCCTTCGGTCTTGGGCCAACTAAGGCACAAGCCATCACTCTCTTGGAAGCAGAGCACTTGGTTGTCTCACACCACCTCCTCCCTTGCCATCCTCTGCCTGCTGCAACCTCCATCTTCCACCAGTGCCGCGCTCGTCAGCATCGTCAGCAGCCTTCCTCTTCTTCATCCTCGTCTTCATCTGCCGCCCTCAGCCCTCTTCCTCATCTCAGATTCATTGGCCCCCTTCCAATCGCCCTTCATCATCAGCATCGTCCTCGCCATTATCCGTGCCGTCTCTGCATCAGCCTTCCTCGTCAGCATCTACAACGCACGTGGTTCCGCCCCTGTACTCAATCCGCCATCAGCCGCCTCAGCCTTCTTCTGTTTCTCAGCTTCAGCTTCATTCTCCGCTCGGCACAAGGACGCCCATGGTCACATTGCCCGTTCCGCAACGACCTGCGCCCACGCTGGAACTTCCGTAGCGCACGCGGTTTGCCCCTGCGTCCACGCCTATTTCATCAGCTTCCGCCTTTTCATCATCAGCGTCTGTGGCTAGCACAAGGACATATTCGCGCTAGCTACCCGCTTTGCAACAGCCTGCACCCACCCCGACCGCAGATTTCTCGCGGCGCGTTGGCTTCAGCCTTCTCCTTGCCGCATTCTACTCCTCTATCCTGCAACGGACGTGATTTCACACCTGCGCCCATTTTGCCGTCAACCATTCCTCCGCTATCATCCACCCTTCCTTGCCCACTTGGCACACAGATCCGCCAGGTCGCATCACCCTCTTGGCGACGGCCTGCGCCCACACCAAAACCTCTACAACGCACGTGGTTTTGCCCTTGCGCCCACTCTGCAGCTCAGCATTCCTCCGCCAGCATCGGTTTCTCATTGTCTGCTCGGCACGCGGATCCGCCCAGGCGCATCGCCCGCTTCGCGACAACCTGCGCCCACACCGAAACTTCCGCAGCGCACGTGGGTCCATCCTTGTGCCCAGAGTGTCCCTTCTACATAAACTGCCAGCGTCCTCAGCATCAGCATTTCATTGCTCTGCGTGCACCTCAAGCCAGCCACAACCTGCTACACCAACTGCTTCCACCCCTCTGATCTCATTAATGGCCAACCATTGGCATACCTGGCCAATTCTTGATGAAGATGGAAGCAACGTCTACAACTGGTCACATGCTATCGTGACCATTACCAGCAACATCGTCGTCCATGAATATCTTGTGTACAACTTCCTCCTCGGTGCCTATGAGCACCAACGAACCCCCCAGCACTCCCCACACCTCTACCATACTACCTTCCTCCACATCTGGGGGCATCTATTCAACCTCTTGGATATGTCCTTTCACCATCTGCACGAACTTGCAAGAAATGGACCAGAACTCTGGTTCAGCCTGCAACAAGAAGCATGGAAGCTACGGTCGACTACCCTCACATGCCGAGAAAATCCTGACGTTCCGCCTCTGCCTAGAGAGCACAGCTCCAGACCCTACCTCAACATCAACGTGGTGGAGACAGCAGGATGAGAAGAGGTATAAGAGCCAGTGCCAGAAGAAATAACAGCACCCTCCCCTGCTCCAGCAAGAGCTGCACAAGGACAAGCTGCCAAGATTATCTATAAACAAGAAAGCAACATCAAGGAGTGAGAGACGCATATCTACACCCTCCCCTGACCAGAGCTCATTGGTGGATTTGCAACTATGGTCAGTTCACACCACTCCCCAACCAGTTCGCACCACTCCGGAACCCATTCGCACCACTCCACAACCAGTTCGCACCACTCCCCAACCAGTTCGCACCACTCTGCAACCCGTTCGCACCACTCTGCACCCAGTTCACACCACTCCGCACCCAGTTTGCACACCTTGCAACCAGTTTGCACCACTCCCCAACCAGTTTGCACCACTCCACAACCAGTTTGTACCACTCTGCAACCAGGTCGCACCTATCCGCAACCAGTTACCACCACTCCGCAACCAGTTTACACCACTACGCAGCCAGTTTGCACCTCTCCACAACCAGTTTACACCACTCCGCAACCACTTTGCACCACTCCGAAACCAGTTCACACCACTCTGAAACCAGGTCGCACCACTTTGGAGCCAGCTCCAACAACTCCGCAACCAGTTCGCACCACTCCGCAACCAGTGTGTACCACTCTCAACCAATTCGCACCAATCCGCAACCGGTTTGCACCACTCCGCAACCAGTTTGCACGGCTCCGCAACCAGTTTGCACCAATCCACAAC
>SZWC01038101.1:0-13051 GCA_023375785.1 Penium margaritaceum
TGTGTTTCTGACCACTGTGTTTCTGACCAGTGTGTTTGTGACCAGTGTGTTTCTGCCCACTGTCTTTCTGACCACTGTGTTTCTCACCACTGTGTTTCTGACCACTGTGTTTCTGACCACTGTGCTTCTGACCACCGTGTTTATGACCACTGTGTTTCTGGCCACTGTGTTTCTGACCAGTGTGTTTCTTACCACTGTGTTTCTGACCAGTGTGTTTCAGGTCAGTTTGTTTCTCACCAGTGTGTTTCTGACCAGTGTGTTTCTGACCACTGCGTTTCTGACCACTGTGTTTGTGACCAGTGTGTTTCTGAACACTGTGTTTCTCAACAGTGTGTTTCTGACCAGTGTGTTTCTGACCACTGCGTTTCTGACCACTGTGTTTCTGACCAGTGTGTTTCTGACCAGTGTGTTTCTGGCCACTGCGTTTCTGACCAATGTGTTTCTGACCACTGTGTTTCTGACCAGTGTGTTTCTGACCAGTGTGTTTTTTACCACTGTGTTTCTGACCACTGTGTTTCTGACCACCATGTTACTGACCAGAGTGTTTCTGACCACTGTGTTTCTGACCACTGTGTTTCTGACCACTGTGTTTCTGACCACTGTGTTTCTGACCAGTGTGTTTGTGACCACTGTGTTTTTTACCCCTGTGTTTCTGACCCCTGTGTTTCTGACCCCTGTGTTTCTGACCCCTGTGTTTCTGACCCCTGTGTTTCTGACCCCTGTGTTTCTGACCCCTGTGTTTCTGACCCCTGTGTTTCTGACCCCTGTGTTTCTGACCCCTGTGTTTCTGACCCCTGTGTTTCTGACCCCTGTGTTTCTGACCCCTGTGTTTCTGACCCCTGTGTTTCTGACCCCTGTGTTTCTGACCCCTGTGTTTCTGACCCCTGTGTTTCTGACCCCTGTGTTTCTGACCCCTGTGTTTCTGACCCCTGTGTTTCTGACCCCTGTGTTTCTGACCCCTGTGTTTCTGACCCCTGTGTTTCTGACCCCTGTGTTTCTGACCCCTGTGTTTCTGACCCCTGTGTTTCTGACCCCTGTGTTTCTGACCCCTGTGTTTCTGACCCCTGTGTTTCTGACCCCTGTGTTTCTGACCCCTGTGTTTCTGACCCCTGTGTTTCTGACCCCTGTGTTTCTGACCCCTGTGTTTCTGACCCCTGTGTTTCTGACCCCTGTGTTTCTGACCCCTGTGTTTCTGACCCCTGTGTTTCTGACCCCTGTGTTTCTGACCCCTGTGTTTCTGACCCCTGTGTTTCTGACCCCTGTGTTTCTGACCCCTGTGTTTCTGACCCCTGTGTTTCTGACCCCTGTGTTTCTGACCCCTGTGTTTCTGACCCCTGTGTTTCTGACCCCTGTGTTTCTGACCCCTGTGTTTCTGACCCCTGTGTTTCTGACCCCTGTGTTTCTGACCCCTGTGTTTCTGACCCCTGTGTTTCTGACCCCTGTGTTTCTGACCCCTGTGTTTCTGACCCCTGTGTTTCTGACCCCTGTGTTTCTGACCCCTGTGTTTCTGACCCCTGTGTTTCTGACCCCTGTGTTTCTGACCCCTGTGTTTCTGACCCCTGTGTTTCTGACCCCTGTGTTTCTGACCCCTGTGTTTCTGACCCCTGTGTTTCTGACCCCTGTGTTTCTGACCCCTGTGTTTCTGACCCCTGTGTTTCTGACCCCTGTGTTTCTGACCCCTGTGTTTCTGACCCCTGTGTTTCTGACCCCTGTGTTTCTGACCCCTGTGTTTCTGACCCCTGTGTTTCTGACCCCTGTGTTTCTGACCCCTGTGTTTCTGACCCCTGTGTTTCTGACCCCTGTGTTTCTGACCCCTGTGTTTCTGACCCCTGTGTTTCTGACCCCTGTGTTTCTGACCCCTGTGTTTCTGACCCCTGTGTTTCTGACCCCTGTGTTTCTGACCCCTGTGTTTCTGACCCCTGTGTTTCTGACCCCTGTGTTTCTGACCCCTGTGTTTCTGACCCCTGTGTTTCTGACCCCTGTGTTTCTGACCCCTGTGTTTCTGACCCCTGTGTTTCTGACCCCTGTGTTTCTGACCCCTGTGTTTCTGACCCCTGTGTTTCTGACCCCTGTGTTTCTGACCCCTGTGTTTCTGACCCCTGTGTTTCTGACCCCTGTGTTTCTGACCCCTGTGTTTCTGACCCCTGTGTTTCTGACCCCTGTGTTTCTGACCCCTGTGTTTCTGACCCCTGTGTTTCTGACCCCTGTGTTTCTGACCCCTGTGTTTCTGACCCCTGTGTTTCTGACCCCTGTGTTTCTGACCCCTGTGTTTCTGACCCCTGTGTTTCTGACCCCTGTGTTTCTGACCCCTGTGTTTCTGACCAGTGTGTTTCTGGCCAGTGTGTTTCTGACTAGTGTGTTTCTGACCACGGTGTTTCTGACCACTGTGTTTTTGACCACTGTATTTCTGACCAGTGTGTTTCTGACCAGTGTGTTTCAGACCACCGTGTTTCTGACCACTGTGTTTCTGACCTCCGTGTTTCTGACCACTGTGTGTCTGACCACTGTGTTTCGGACCACTGTGTTTCTGACCACCGTGTTCTGACCACTGTGTTTCTGAACATAGTATTTCTGACCACTATGTTTCTGACCACCGTGTTTCTGACCACTGTGTTTCTGACCACTGTCTTTC
Source organism: Penium margaritaceum (assembly GCA_023375785.1). Classification (NCBI taxonomy): domain Eukaryota; kingdom Viridiplantae; phylum Streptophyta; class Zygnematophyceae; order Desmidiales; family Peniaceae; genus Penium; species Penium margaritaceum. The sequence continues at coordinate 2,633 of SZWC01038101.1, forward strand.
TTACCCCTGTGTTTCTGACCAGTGTGTTTCTGACCACTGTGTTTCTGACCACTGTGTTTCGGACCAGTGTGTTTCTGACCAGTGTGTTTCTAACCAGTGTGTTTCTGACCAGCGTGTTTCTGACCAGTGTGTTTCTGACCACTGTGTGTCAGACCACTGTGTTTCTGACCACTGTGTTTCTAACCACTGTGTTTATGACCACTTTGTTTCTGACCAGTGTGTTTGTGACCAGTGTGTTTCTGACCACTGTGTTTCTGACCAGTGTGTTTCTAACCAGTGTGTTTCTGACCATCGTGTTTCTGAACAGTGTGTTTCTGACCACTGTGTTTATGACCACTGTGTTTATGACCACTGTGTTTCTGACCACTGTGTTTCTGACCACTGTGTTTCTGACCACTGTGTGTCTGACCACTGTGTTTCTGACCACTGTGTTTCTGACTACTGTGTTTCTGAACACTGTGTTTCTGGCCAGTGTGTTTCTGACTAGTGTGTTTCTGACCACGGTGTTTCTGACCACTGTGTTTTTGACCACTGTATTTCTGACCAGTGTGTTTCTGACCAGTGTGTTTCAGACCACCGTGTTTCTGACCACCGTGTTTCTGACCTCCGTGTTTCTGACCACTGTGTGTCTGACCACTGTGTTTCAGACCACTGTGTTTCTGACCACCGTGTTCTGACCACTGTGTTTCTGAACAGAGTGTTTCTGACCACTATGTTTCTGACCACCGTGTTTCTGACCACTGTGTTTCTGACCACTGTCTTTCTTACCCCTGTGTTTCTGACCAGTGTGTTTCTGACCACTGTGTTTCTGACCAGTGTGTTTCTGACCATCGTGTTTCTGAACAGTGTGTTTCTGACCACTATGTTTCTGACCACCGTGTTTCTGACCACTGTGTTTCTGACCACTGTCTTTCTTACCCCTGTGTTTCTGACCAGTGTGTTTCTGACCACTGTGTTTCTGACCACTGAGTTTCGGACCAGTGTGTTTCTGACCAGTGTGTTTCTGGCCACTGTGTTTCTGACCAGTGTGTTTCTGACCACTGTGTTTCTGACCAGTGTGTTTCTGACCACTGTGTGTCAGACCACTGTGTTTCTGACCACTGTGCTTCTGACCACCGTGTTTATGACCACTGTGTTTCTGACCAGTGTGTTCCTGACCAGTGTGTTTCTGACCACTGTGTATCTGACCAGTGTGTTTCTGACCAGTGTGATTCTGGCCACTGTGTTTCTGACCACTGTGTTTCGGACCAGTGTGTTTCTGACCAGTGTGATTCTGGCCACTGTGTTTCTGACCACTGTGTTTCGGACCAGTGTGTTTCTGACCAGTGTGATTCTGGCCACTGTGTTTCTGACCACTGTGTTTCGGACCAGTGTGTTTCTGACCAGTGTGATTCTGGCCACTGTGTTTCTGACCACTGTGTTTCGGACCAGTGTGTTTCTGACCAGTGTGATTCTGGCCACTGTGTTTCTGACCACTGTGTTTCGGACCAGTGTGTTTCTGACCAGTGTGATTCTGGCCACTGTGTTTCTGACCACTGTGTTTCGGACCAGTGTGTTTCTGACCAGTGTGATTCTGGCCACTGTGTTTCTGACCACTGTGTTTCGGACCAGTGTGTTTCTGACCAGTGTGATTCTGGCCACTGTGTTTCTGACCACTGTGTTTCGGACCAGTGTGTTTCTGACCAGTGTGATTCTGGCCACTGTGTTTCTGACCACTGTGTTTCGGACCAGTGTGTTTCTGACCAGTGTGATTCTGGCCACTGTGTTTCTGACCACTGTGTTTCGGACCAGTGTGTTTCTGACCAGTGTGATTCTGGCCACTGTGTTTCTGACCACTGTGTTTCGGACCAGTGTGTTTCTGACCAGTGTGATTCTGGCCACTGTGTTTCTGACCACTGTGTTTCGGACCAGTGTGTTTCTGACCAGTGTGATTCTGGCCACTGTGTTTCTGACCACTGTGTTTCGGACCAGTGTGTTTCTGACCAGTGTGATTCTGGCCACTGTGTTTCTGACCACTGTGTTTCGGACCAGTGTGTTTCTGACCAGTGTGATTCTGGCCACTGTGTTTCTGACCACTGTGTTTCGGACCAGTGTGTTTCTGACCAGTGTGATTCTGGCCACTGTGTTTCTGACCACTGTGTTTCGGACCAGTGTGTTTCTGACCAGTGTGATTCTGGCCACTGTGTTTCTGACCACTGTGTTTCGGACCAGTGTGTTTCTGACCAGTGTGATTCTGGCCACTGTGTTTCTGACCACTGTGTTTCGGACCAGTGTGTTTCTGACCAGTGTGATTCTGGCCACTGTGTTTCTGACCACTGTGTTTCGGACCAGTGTGTTTCTGACCAGTGTGATTCTGGCCACTGTGTTTCTGACCACTGTGTTTCGGACCAGTGTGTTTCTGACCAGTGTGATTCTGGCCACTGTGTTTCTGACCACTGTGTTTCGGACCAGTGTGTTTCTGACCAGTGTGATTCTGGCCACTGTGTTTCTGACCACTGTGTTTCGGACCAGTGTGTTTCTGACCAGTGTGATTCTGGCCACTGTGTTTCTGACCACTGTGTTTCGGACCAGTGTGTTTCTGACCAGTGTGATTCTGGCCACTGTGTTTCTGACCACTGTGTTTCGGACCAGTGTGTTTCTGACCAGTGTGTTTCTGACCAGCGTGTTTCTGAACAGTGTGTTTCTGACCACTGTGTTTCTGACCACTGTGTTTCTGACCACTGTATTTCTGACCAGTGTGTTTCTGACCAGTGTGTTTCAGACCACCGTGTTTCTGACCACTGTGTTTCCGACCTCCGTGTTTCCGACCTCCGTGTTTCTGACCACTGTGTTTCGGACCACTGTGTTTCTGACCACCGTGTTTCTGACCACTGTGTTTCTAAACAGTGTGTTTCTGACCACTGTGTTTCTGACCACCGTGTTTCTGACCACCGTGTTTGTGACCACTGTGTTTCTTACCCCTGTGTTTCTGACCAGGGTGTTTCTGACCACTGTGTTTCTGACCACTGTGTTTCTGACCACCGTGTTTCTGACCACCGTGTTTGTGACCACTGTGTTTCTTACCCCTGTGTTTCTGACCAGGGTGTTTCTGACCACTGTGTTTCTGACCACTGTGTTTCGGACCAGTATGTTTCTGACCAGTGTGTTTGTGGCCACTGTGTTTCTGACCAGTGTGTTTCTGACCACTGTGTTTCTGACCAGTGTGTTTCTGACCACTGTGTGTCTGACCACCGTGTTTCTGACCACTGTGTTTCTGACCACTGTGTTTCTGACCACGGTGTGTCTGACCACCGTGTTTCTGCCCACTGTGTTTCTAACCAGTGTCTTTCTGACCTCTGTGTTTCTGACCTCTGTGTTTCTGACCTCTGTGTTTCTGACCTCTGTGTTTCTGACCTCTGTGTTTCTGACCTCTGTGTTTCTGACCTCTGTGTTTCTGACCTCTGTGTTTCTGACCTCTGTGTTTCTGACCTCTGTGTTTCTGACCTCTGTGTTTCTGACCTCTGTGTTTCTGACCTCTGTGTTTCTGACCTCTGTGTTTCTGACCTCTGTGTTTCTGACCTCTGTGTTTCTGACCTCTGTGTTTCTGACCTCTGTGTTTCTGACCTCTGTGTTTCTGACCTCTGTGTTTCTGACCTCTGTGTTTCTGACCTCTGTGTTTCTGACCTCTGTGTTTCTGACCTCTGTGTTTCTGACCTCTGTGTTTCTGACCTCTGTGTTTCTGACCTCTGTGTTTCTGACCTCTGTGTTTCTGACCTCTGTGTTTCTGACCTCTGTGTTTCTGACCTCTGTGTTTCTGACCTCTGTGTTTCTGACCTCTGTGTTTCTGACCTCTGTGTTTCTGACCTCTGTGTTTCTGACCTCTGTGTTTCTGACCTCTGTGTTTCTGACCTCTGTGTTTCTGACCTCTGTGTTTCTGACCTCTGTGTTTCTGACCTCTGTGTTTCTGACCTCTGTGTTTCTGACCTCTGTGTTTCTGACCTCTGTGTTTCTGACCTCTGTGTTTCTGACCTCTGTGTTTCTGACCTCTGTGTTTCTGACCTCTGTGTTTCTGACCTCTGTGTTTCTGACCTCTGTGTTTCTGACCTCTGTGTTTCTGACCTCTGTGTTTCTGACCTCTGTGTTTCTGACCTCTGTGTTTCTGACCTCTGTGTTTCTGACCTCTGTGTTTCTGACCTCTGTGTTTCTGACCTCTGTGTTTCTGACCTCTGTGTTTCTGACCTCTGTGTTTCTGACCTCTGTGTTTCTGACCTCTGTGTTTCTGACCTCTGTGTTTCTGACCTCTGTGTTTCTGACCTCTGTGTTTCTGACCTCTGTGTTTCTGACCTCTGTGTTTCTGACCTCTGTGTTTCTGACCTCTGTGTTTCTGACCTCTGTGTTTCTGACCTCTGTGTTTCTGACCTCTGTGTTTCTGACCTCTGTGTTTCTGACCTCTGTGTTTCTGACCTCTGTGTTTCTGACCTCTGTGTTTCTGACCTCTGTGTTTCTGACCTCTGTGTTTCTGACCTCTGTGTTTCTGACCTCTGTGTTTCTGACCTCTGTGTTTCTGACCTCTGTGTTTCTGACCTCTGTGTTTCTGACCTCTGTGTTTCTGACCTCTGTGTTTCTGACCTCTGTGTTTCTGACCTCTGTGTTTCTGACCTCTGTGTTTCTGACCTCTGTGTTTCTGACCTCTGTGTTTCTGACCTCTGTGTTTCTGACCTCTGTGTTTCTGACCTCTGTGTTTCTGACCTCTGTGTTTCTGACCTCTGTGTTTCTGACCTCTGTGTTTCTGACCTCTGTGTTTCTGACCTCTGTGTTTCTGACCTCTGTGTTTCTGACCTCTGTGTTTCTGACCTCTGTGTTTCTGACCTCTGTGTTTCTGACCTCTGTGTTTCTGACCTCTGTGTTTCTGACCTCTGTGTTTCTGACCTCTGTGTTTCTGACCTCTGTGTTTCTGACCTCTGTGTTTCTGACCTCTGTGTTTCTGACCTCTGTGTTTCTGACCTCTGTGTTTCTGACCTCTGTGTTTCTGACCTCTGTGTTTCTGACCTCTGTGTTTCTGACCTCTGTGTTTCTGACCTCTGTGTTTCTGACCTCTGTGTTTCTGACCTCTGTGTTTCTGACCTCTGTGTTTCTGACCTCTGTGTTTCTGACCTCTGTGTTTCTGACCTCTGTGTTTCTGACCTCTGTGTTTCTGACCTCTGTGTTTCTGACCTCTGTGTTTCTGACCTCTGTGTTTCTGACCTCTGTGTTTCTGACCTCTGTGTTTCTGACCTCTGTGTTTCTGACCTCTGTGTTTCTGACCTCTGTGTTTCTGACCTCTGTGTTTCTGACCTCTGTGTTTCTGACCTCTGTGTTTCTGACCTCTGTGTTTCTGACCTCTGTGTTTCTGACCTCTGTGTTTCTGACCTCTGTGTTTCTGACCTCTGTGTTTCTGACCTCTGTGTTTCTGACCTCTGTGTTTCTGACCTCTGTGTTTCTGACCTCTGTGTTTCTGACCTCTGTGTTTCTGACCTCTGTGTTTCTGACCTCTGTGTTTCTGACCTCTGTGTTTCTGACCTCTGTGTTTCTGACCTCTGTGTTTCTGACCTCTGTGTTTCTGACCTCTGTGTTTCTGACCTCTGTGTTTCTGACCTCTGTGTTTCTGACCTCTGTGTTTCTGACCTCTGTGTTTCTGACCTCTGTGTTTCTGACCTCTGTGTTTCTGACCTCTGTGTTTCTGACCTCTGTGTTTCTGACCTCTGTGTTTCTGACCTCTGTGTTTCTGACCTCTGTGTTTCTGACCTCTGTGTTTCTGACCTCTGTGTTTCTGACCTCTGTGTTTCTGACCTCTGTGTTTCTGACCTCTGTGTTTCTGACCTCTGTGTTTCTGACCTCTGTGTTTCTGACCTCTGTGTTTCTGACCTCTGTGTTTCTGACCTCTGTGTTTCTGACCTCTGTGTTTCTGACCTCTGTGTTTCTGACCTCTGTGTTTCTGACCTCTGTGTTTCTGACCTCTGTGTTTCTGACCTCTGTGTTTCTGACCTCTGTGTTTCTGACCTCTGTGTTTCTGACCTCTGTGTTTCTGACCTCTGTGTTTCTGACCTCTGTGTTTCTGACCTCTGTGTTTCTGACCTCTGTGTTTCTGACCTCTGTGTTTCTGACCTCTGTGTTTCTGACCTCTGTGTTTCTGACCTCTGTGTTTCTGACCTCTGTGTTTCTGACCTCTGTGTTTCTGACCTCTGTGTTTCTGACCTCTGTGTTTCTGACCTCTGTGTTTCTGACCTCTGTGTTTCTGACCTCTGTGTTTCTGACCTCTGTGTTTCTGACCTCTGTGTTTCTGACCTCTGTGTTTCTGACCTCTGTGTTTCTGACCTCTGTGTTTCTGACCTCTGTGTTTCTGACCTCTGTGTTTCTGACCTCTGTGTTTCTGACCTCTGTGTTTCTGACCTCTGTGTTTCTGACCTCTGTGTTTCTGACCTCTGTGTTTCTGACCTCTGTGTTTCTGACCTCTGTGTTTCTGACCTCTGTGTTTCTGACCTCTGTGTTTCTGACCTCTGTGTTTCTGACCTCTGTGTTTCTGACCTCTGTGTTTCTGACCTCTGTGTTTCTGACCTCTGTGTTTCTGACCTCTGTGTTTCTGACCTCTGTGTTTCTGACCTCTGTGTTTCTGACCTCTGTGTTTCTGACCTCTGTGTTTCTGACCTCTGTGTTTCTGACCTCTGTGTTTCTGACCTCTGTGTTTCTGACCTCTGTGTTTCTGACCTCTGTGTTTCTGACCTCTGTGTTTCTGACCTCTGTGTTTCTGACCTCTGTGTTTCTGACCTCTGTGTTTCTGACCTCTGTGTTTCTGACCTCTGTGTTTCTGACCTCTGTGTTTCTGACCTCTGTGTTTCTGACCTCTGTGTTTCTGACCTCTGTGTTTCTGACCTCTGTGTTTCTGACCTCTGTGTTTCTGACCTCTGTGTTTCTGACCTCTGTGTTTCTGACCTCTGTGTTTCTGACCTCTGTGTTTCTGACCTCTGTGTTTCTGACCTCTGTGTTTCTGACCTCTGTGTTTCTGACCTCTGTGTTTCTGACCTCTGTGTTTCTGACCTCTGTGTTTCTGACCTCTGTGTTTCTGACCTCTGTGTTTCTGACCTCTGTGTTTCTGACCTCTGTGTTTCTGACCTCTGTGTTTCTGACCTCTGTGTTTCTGACCTCTGTGTTTCTGACCTCTGTGTTTCTGACCTCTGTGTTTCTGACCTCTGTGTTTCTGACCTCTGTGTTTCTGACCTCTGTGTTTCTGACCTCTGTGTTTCTGACCTCTGTGTTTCTGACCTCTGTGTTTCTGACCTCTGTGTTTCTGACCTCTGTGTTTCTGACCTCTGTGTTTCTGACCTCTGTGTTTCTGACCTCTGTGTTTCTGACCTCTGTGTTTCTGACCTCTGTGTTTCTGACCTCTGTGTTTCTGACCTCTGTGTTTCTGACCTCTGTGTTTCTGACCTCTGTGTTTCTGACCTCTGTGTTTCTGACCTCTGTGTTTCTGACCTCTGTGTTTCTGACCTCTGTGTTTCTGACCTCTGTGTTTCTGACCTCTGTGTTTCTGACCTCTGTGTTTCTGACCTCTGTGTTTCTGACCTCTGTGTTTCTGACCTCTGTGTTTCTGACCTCTGTGTTTCTGACCTCTGTGTTTCTGACCTCTGTGTTTCTGACCTCTGTGTTTCTGACCTCTGTGTTTCTGACCTCTGTGTTTCTGACCTCTGTGTTTCTGACCTCTGTGTTTCTGACCTCTGTGTTTCTGACCTCTGTGTTTCTGACCTCTGTGTTTCTGACCAGTGTGTTTCTGACCGCCGTGTTTCTGGCCACTGTGTTTCTGACCACTGTGTTTCTGACCACTGTGTTTCTGACCACTGTGTTTCTGACCACTGTGTTTCTGACCACTGTGTTTCTCACCACTGTGTTCCTGACCAGTGTGTTTCATACCAGTGTGTTTCTGACAACTGTGTTTCTGCCCACTGTGTTTCTGACCAGTGTGTTTATGACCATTGTGCTTATGACCAGTGTGTTTGAGACGAGTGTGTTTCAGACGAGTGTGTTTCTGACCATTGTGTTTCTGACCAGTGTGTTTCTGACCACTGTGTTTCTGACTAGTGTGTTTATTACCACTGTGTTTCTGACCACTGTGTTTCTGACCCCTGTGTTTCTGACCAGTGTGTTTCTGACAACTGTGTTTCTGACCAATGTGTTTATGACCAGTGTGTTTCTGACCAGTGTGTTTCTGGCCAGTGTGTTTCTGACCACTGTGTTTCTCACCACTGTGTTTCTGACCTCTGTATTTCTGACCACCGTGTTTCTGACCACTGTGTTTCTGACCACTGTGTTTCTGACCAGTGTGTTTCTGACCACTTGTGTTTCTGACCAGTGTGTTTCGGACCAGTGTCTTTATGACCAGTGCGTTTCTGACCAGTGTGTTTATGACCACTGTGTTTCTGACCACCGTGTTTCTGACCACTGTGTTTCTGACCACTGTGTTCCTGACCACTTAGTTTCTGACCACTGTGTTTCTGACCACTGTGTTTCTGACCACCGTGTTTCTGACCACTGTGTTTCTGACCACTGTGTTTCTGACCAGTGTGTTTTTGACCACCGTGTTTCTGACCACTGTGTTTCTGACCACCATGTTTATGACGACTGTGTTTCTGACCACTGTGTTTCTGACCACTGTGTTTCTGAACACTGTGTTTCTGAACAGTGTGTTTCTGACCACTGTGTGTCTGACCACTGTGTTTCTGACCACTGTGTTTCTGACCACTGTGTTTCTGACCCCTGTGTTTCTGACCAGTGTGTTTCTGACCACTGTGTTTCTGACCACTGTGTTTTTGACCACTGTGTTTCTGACCACTGTGTTTCTGACCACTGTGTTTCTGACCACTGTGTTTCTGACCACTGTGTTTTAGACCACTGTGTTTCTGACCAGTGTGTTTCTGACCACTGTGTTTCGGACCAGTGTGTTTCTGACCACTGTGTTTCTGACCAGTGGGCTTCTGATCACTGTGTTTCTCACCAGTGTGTTTCTGACCACTGTGCTTCCGACCACTGTGTTTCTGACCAGTGTGTTTATGACCACTGTGTTTCTGACCACTGTGTTTCTGACCACTGTGTTTCTGACCACTGTGTTTCTGACCACTGTGTTTCTGACCACCATGTTTTTGACCGCTGTGTTACTGACCACTGTTTTTCTGACCAGTGTGTTTCTGACCAGTGTGTTTCTGACCACAGTGTTTCTGACCACTGTGTTTCTGACCACTGTGTTTCTAACCAGTGTGTTTCTGACAACAGTGTTTCTGACGACTTTGTTTCTGAACACTGTGTTTCTGATCACTGTGTTTCTGACCACTGTGTTTCTGACCAGTGTGTTTCTGACCACTGTGTTTCTGACCACTGTGTTTCTGAACACTGTGTTTCTGATCACTGTGTTTCTGACCACTGTGTTTCTGACCAGTGTGTTTCTGACCACTGTGTTTCTGACCACTGTGTTTCCGACCAGTGTGTTTCTGACCACTGTGTTTCTGAGTATTGTGTTTCTGACCACTGTGTTTCTGACCACTGAATTTCTGACTGCTGTTTTTCTGACCATTGTGTTTCTGACCACTGTGTTTCTTACCACTGTGTTTCCGACCACTGTATTTCTGACCAGTGTGATTCTGACCACTGTGTTTCAGACCAGTGTGTTTCTGACCACTGTGTTTCTGACCACTGTGTTTCTGACCACTGTGTTTCTGACCACTGTGTTTTTTATCACCGTGTTTCTGACCACTGTGTTTCTCACCACTGTGTTTCTGACCACTGTGTTTCTGACCACTGTGTTTTTTATCACCGTGTTTCTGACCACTGTGTTTCTCACCACTGTGTTTCTGACCACTGTGTTTCTGACCAGTGTGTTTCTGACCAGTATGTTTCTGACCACCGTGTTTCTGACCAGTGTGTTTCTGACCAGGGTGTTTCTGACAACTATGTTTCTGACCAGTGTGATTCTGACCACTGTGTTTCTGACCACTGTGTTTCGGACCACTGTGTTTCTGACCGGTGTGTTTCTGACCACTGTGTTTCTGACCACTGTGTTTCTGACCAGTGTGTTTCTTACCAGTGTGTTTCTGACCAGTGTGTTTTTGACCAGTGTGTTTGTAACCACTGTGTTTCTGACCACTGTGATTCAGACCACTGTGGTTTTGACCAGTGTGTTACTGACCACTGTGTTTTTGACCACTGCGTTTTTAACCACTGTGTTTCTGACCACTGTGTTTCTGACCAGTGTGATTCTGACCAGTGTGTTTCTGACCAGTGTGTTTCTGACCACAGTGTTTCTGACCACTGTGTTTCTGACCACTGTGTTTCTGACCACTGTGTTTCTGACCACTGTGTTTCTGACCACTGTGTTTCTGACCACTGTGTTTCTGACCACTGTGTTTCTGACCACTG
>SZWC01038111.1:0-14124 GCA_023375785.1 Penium margaritaceum
CAACCTCTAGAGTTCCTCTTTAAGTTTCTAGAAGGCCAGGTGAGGGTCCAGGAAGGTGGCACACCTTCTAGAAGGGATGACTTGTCCTACAAGGCATCTAGAGGTGTCTTGGTCTTCTGGACACCTTTCTTCCTACTAGAAGCAAGCTGAGGAATCTAGGAAGGGGTAGAAGCTTCTAGAGGAGGGAAGGGATGCCTTCCTAGGTGGGAAAAAGGACAACCTACCAATAGACACTCTAGAAGCCATAGAATCTGCTAGGAAGCTTCAAATCTTGCATGCTTTGGTGTTATGGAAAGCTTAGATCAGTGGCTATAAAATGCCACTGCTTGTGAGCCTTGATCAAGAGTTCATTCCCATTCAATTGATGCCAAAACTATTGCCTCACTCTCTGACCAGTTTTCTGCCATCCTTGGAACTAGTTGCCTCCACAGTTTCAGTCTCTCCAAAAACAGTTGGTGGTGTGAACCAGCCACTGCTAGGGACCTTCCAGGGTGCAAACTCACCCTTAGGCCAACAAAGGGTTATGGGCCTACGGCTCGAAGGGGTTCAAAGCCAGCTTGATGTCATGCTTCCAACAGCAAGACATGGCAACGAGCGAGCAAGAGAGCAGCCGTGCTGTCCTTAAGTTTGATGGGACAGGCTTTGCCTTGTAGAGGGGGTAGTTTGAGGTCTTCCTCGACGACAAGGGACTGCTTGAGCTCGTAAAAGGTGATGAGACTGCTTCGCCAGAGACTGCAATGATTGAGGTGAAGGAGGCATACAAGAAGCGCAACAAAAAGGTGTTGGCGCTCCTTGTGTCCGCGTTATACCCACCACAACTTGGGCACATCCAAGGATGCACCCTGGCCGCAGACGCATGGTCAAAACTCTGCTCCATCTACCAATCAAGTAACCTTGCCAATCAACTCTTCATCTTCAAACGGATCGTCACCCTCCGAGCCAACGAAGGCGACAACATCATGGAGATCATGCAGCAGATTGAGTTGCTCACAGCGGAGTGCGTGGCCACTGGTTGGGAGGTCGACTCTTAGTTGCAAGCTATGATCCTCCTTCTGGCCTTGCCGGACAGTTGGAGTCCCATGATCACAATCCTTGGTGGCTGGTCTTCCGACGAGCTGAAGTACCCGAAGGTTGCTGAGTACGTGCGCAATGAGTGGATGCGACGTGGCGGTTGAGAGAGTGCAGCGGCATCAAGTTCAACTTACACGGTTCATCCTCAAAGTGGAGGCCGAGGCGACAAGTCGAAGGGTGCCAAACAGGGCACCAAGAAGGGTGACAAGAAGGGAGAGTGCTTCAACTACGGCAAGGAGGGCCACTACGCGCACAACTGTCCCAAGAAGAAAACAGATTGGTCGCAGCGGGGCGGGAAGAAAGATGAGCATGCCCTTATGGTGTCCAACTCCACCAACTTGAAGGATCCGGGAATGGCCGTCATTGACTCGGGATCAGGCCGCCACACGCAATACAACAGGGCGGCATTTGTCACCTACGGCGCCTCGGAGAAATGCATGACAGTGGCCAATGGAAGAATAGAGGTGGCCGCCGGTGAGGATAACGTCCGTATTGAGTCAATTGTGGATGGCAAACCTGTCACGAACACAATCTGCGATGTGATGCATATGCCCAACTTTGGGGAAAACCTGCTCTCCATCTGCCGCCTTACCAACAAGGGACTTGAGGTACTTTTCACAAAGAAGGAGGCCGTCATCCGCAAGGAGGGCAAAGGTGAGGTGATTGAGCGTGCCAAGAGGGAGGACGACTTGTACCTGCTACGCGCGAAGATCCTCAGCAGCCGGGTGGGGTCCAACGCCGCCAATCTTGCAACGAAGGATGTAGGAGACCTGGACCTATGGCACCGCCGACTCTGCCACATTTCTCCATCGACAGTGAAGGAGATGGCTAAGAGGGAAATGGTGCGGGGTCTCCAAATCAGCGGCCTTGATAGAACCAAGGAGACCGTGTGTGAGACATGCATCATTGGAAAATAAACTTGGCAGCTGTTTGTCACCAAGGGGACGCGTGCATCGGCAAAAATGGCCATGGTACACACAGATGTGTGTGGACCACTTGAGAGCTCCATCGGCAGAGCTCGCTACTTCCTCACCTTCATTGATGACCACAGCCGGAAACTCTACCTCTACCCAATGAAGCGGAAGAGTGAGGTCCTTGCGTGCATGCAGGAGTTTGTGGTAGACGTGGAGCGGCAAACAGAGTTGAAGGTGAAGGCGTTCCGAAGTGACAACGGTGGTGAATATGCGGGGTGCCTTGAGTGGATGAAGGGCAAGGGGATTGAGTGGCAGAAAACAACTCCACACTCCCCACAACAGAATGGCGTCGCAGAGAGAGCAAATCGCACAATCCTTAACATGGTGCGATCCCTTTTGAGCGACGCCGACCTTACACAACGGTATTGGGCGGAGGCGGCAAGGACAGCGGCGTACATCATGAATCTCATGCCGACCAAGCCGCTGAAGGACAAGGAGAGCAAGGCGTGGAAGACGCCACAAAAGGTGTGGAGCGGGAGGAAGCCGGCGGTGGGTCACCTCCGCACGTTTGGTTGTGTTGCACATGCAATGGTGCAGGCACGTGAGGGACGGAGCAAGTTGGACCCGCGTACCCGCAGGTGTATTTTCCTTCGATATGAGAGTGGAAGCAAGGCGTACCGGCTCTTTGACCCAAGGAGGCAGTAGATAGTGCGGAGTCGCGACGTCACATTCGACGAAAAAAACCGTTGGACAGACAAGGAGGCAGGTCTCTCCAAGAGGGGGGAGTGGATGCCACTCCTTGAGGGGGGGACGCCGGAGGACGTGAATGAGGGCGACATCCTCGCAACACCACCAACCGAAGAGCATCGCCTGGTGGTGGTGTGAACAAGCCACTGCTAGGGACCTTCTAGGGTGCACACTCACCCTCAGGCCAACAGTCACTCCCTCAGCTTTCTTGCTTGATTGCTTGCGTATTCCAGCAACCACAGCTGCCTATAGCCTGTAGGAGTGCTTGCGATGTTCAGAAAGCCATTTGTGATGTCTGGACACTGAAATCGAGTATTTCTAGCACTGCTTGTACTTTCTCGGTCGTCGAGAACCGGGCACTCGGAGAGATGTTCCTTTTCCTGGAGGGGACCACCTTTGTTTTTCTTGTGGTGTGTGTTGTGTGTTCTCCCCGCTGACTCGTTTGGGTTCAGCGGGGGTGATGAGGCCCGGCGCGGCTAGGAGCTGGCACCCCTACATAAGCGCGCTAGGGGCTCATTAGTACTATCTCTTCGCTCTTTCATTTTATGCGTTCTTGACTAAGCCAATTTTTTGCCATTTTTCACTATTCTCATACTCAAAGCTCATGTCTGTGTTTGCATGGACCCACATGCCCTAGTTGATTTCCAACTTGGTATTAGAGCATAGGTGACATATGAGTATCAAACGCAGCAGAAGCAACAACAATGGATGGAATGCAGAGAGAATATGCCACGTGGCGCCACGCCGACAGCAATTTGAGGGAGCGTGAAGTCACTGCAAGTGAATGCCACTGGGGCGGTGAGCGGCGCACAGCAGCATTAGTGACTTTGGCAGCAGTAGCAATAGCAGTAGCAGACGTAGCAGTAGCGGCAACTGCGTTGCCGTGCAAGTGGAGCAGTGGTGGCAGAGCAGCCGCTCATAGCAAGAGCAACGGTGACGACAGTAGCAGCAACTGGAGCTGTAGTAGCGCAGTAGTCGCTGCAACAGCGGCGATAGAAGCAACAATGCATAGCAGTAGCACTAGCAGGCATTGCAAAAGCAACAATAGCAACAAGAGCGTGCAAAAGCGACAATAACAGTAGTAGCTTGCAGTTGAAGCATTCGTGGTGATAGTAGGAAGCAGTAGCAGTGAGATTTGTAAGCAATACCAACTGCTACTACGTAGAGTAGCAGTAGCAACAGTGCAAGCAATAGCACCAGCAACAGTAGCGATGGCAGCAGCAAGCAGCAGCAACTGCTCCTAAGTAGTGTGGCAGCTATTGTAGCAGCAACGTAAGCACCAGTAGCAGCAACCGAATTAGCTGCACCCGTTGTCGCACGTGCTGCTACAAGAGGGCCTTGGAGCCCTCCTCCAAGGGTCCCCCTCGGAGAGGTCCCCTCAAACCCCCAGAGAGGGACCCCATCGGAGGGGGCCTGTTGGCCCGTTGAGCGCCCCTCTTGAGGTGCCCCTCGGAAGGATGTGTGAGGCCCATGAGCCCCTCGCCCCGTTGGCCCCGTCGGTCCCGTCGGCGGACTGACGGAGGGGGGGCTGACGATGAGAGAGGGGCGGATCCCCCCTCCCTCTGTGGTTTACTCGCTCGCTCGCACAAGCAAGCGAGCAAGTGAGCGTACACAGGAGGGAGGGCCGGACAAGTCGGAAACCTCCCCCCTTCCCCTTAGCCCCCCTTTTTCTTGTTTTCTCCATTGTTCCAATTTTGGGGCAATCGAGAATAGGGGGGACGAGAGAAAAGAAAACATACAAGGAGGGTGAACCTGAGAGCAAGTGGTGAAGAGAACAAAACAAAAACAGGGAGGCTGAGGGCAAGAAGGAAAAGAAAACATTAAAAAATCTATAGATGCCAGCAACCGACAACAGCAGATGCAACCCGTCAAGCAACCGCCGCAACATCGCCCGCAGTGGCATCAACCAGAACAGCAGCAGCAGCTTCCGCAAAAATAACATGTTTGGCGGTGGAATGGCGACGACCTCTTAGTGCAGAGTAGTTGTAACAGCGCTTGCAATCTCCCCTTCCTAGCCGACAGCAGACTTTCGCCGGTGGTGACTTCTTTTATGAAACGCATCGTGGACCTACATCTCTCTGGGGCTCGTAGATTGGTCCCCGTACTTCAATCCATAGGATTGATGGCGTATTCAGGTTTCTCCATCTCCGAGGTCTTGGTTGTCTACTGCTTGGAGCAGCAGTCGCACCCGTAGCCGCCACATGTTCTGTTCTTGGAGCAGTTTTTGCTCCTTTAATGACAACAATACTAGTAGTTGCAGCTGGTGAGACTCTCCTCTCGGGCGTGCTGTGGTAGTGCAGCTTGTCCTAACTGGTCACCTTTGTTGTTCTCAACACCATGACCTGTAGGAGTGACCAGTGTCTACTGGTCTCATCCTCTCCCGTGGCTTGGTGTTTACCACCGGGATTAGGTGTTCTCGGCACCTATCCATCGTCTAGCGCATGAGATGAGTGTGTAGACATCTGAGCAGGTGTCTTATGCGTTTTTCTGCTACTACTGTGGTGACAGACGTCATGGTTGGCGTCGGTGTTGGACGCATCCTTGCGGCTGGCATCCATCTTGGCTTTAGCCTTGTCCAAGAATGCTTCCTCCACAGCATGCGGATCTGCCAGCATTGGTAGATCCCCTAACTGGACCTCTGGCAACCATATTCTCCAAGATCCACGTCTTGAGGCAGATGGTGCAGCGGCTTTGTGACCTCGTCGTTACCAAGCGTGATTCTATTACTAGTTCATCAACGTGCCTCCTTGATCTCATCTCCTTTTTCCTCTCCTCATTTATCATCTGATGGTGTCCCTTCAGCTCCACCTGTCGGCCAGTCCCAGGCTGCCACCATCCTCTTGATCCTCCACTCCCCTCCTACCATGAGGCCACCTCGAGATGACATGTCTTGATGTGGTTGTTCCAGTCGTGTGTGCTCGCGGCGTCAGAGTCAGTGCTCCGCACAACGTGCTTGTACAGGTCTTGATACACCCTCCACCTCCTTAGCTTCCGTTGCTGTACCTGTCGAGGCGGAGTGTTGTCACCGCGCATTGCCTGCTGTGACCCTAGCAATAGGATCAGCACTTGCACCATACCGTGGTGTTTGAGCATAAGCTTAGGTAGATTCAAATGATACGGTGACATGACATTCTGATGTTGAGAACAACAAACGTGACCAGTTAGGACAAGCTGCATCCCAATCCGTATGGGACTCCTGTGCCATCGCCGGGCCGCCACCGGTCCGAGTCGCGAGTGGCAACGCCCAGGAACGTTGCGCCTACGCTCCTCCTGATGTAACGTGCTGCTGTGGAAGATCTAAATCTAGCCCGGACGTGGAAGTCAAGCTTGATGGCATGCAAGTCTCCACCATGAACGCCATGTCAGGATCACATCGACGCAGAGAGTGGCAGTACCTTCACGGACGACATCTCCACATGCTTCACGGAATCTGATGACTCCTCCTTCTCCTGCTCTCTCCGCACGCGACCGCTCATTCCTCCTTGTACGACAGACACGAGCTGTGGTGGAGATGCAACACCCGCAGTTGTGTCCGATGTTCTAGCGTCTCGGCACGTAGCGAGTTTGGTTGAAACCCTGGTGGATGCATCAACAACAATCCCATCTCATTCAACAGCAGAGATGTAGATAGAGTTGTACTCAAGAGTTCTACAGTCTACGTGTACAGCATCCTGTGAGGCACATCTCCTACGCTAGGCAAACATGGATCACCTCTACATGTCCGCGGCAGCTTATGCTGACTTAGAGGAGCACGTAGAGATGCTACAATGGGAGGTGATGGCAGCACGGGAGCGATTGATAGAGCAAGGGAGCACCACTCCTACCGACATGAGCTGTGCACCATCACGACCTCCTATACTCATCATAGGAGAGGATCTTGTACCAGCTCCGAGTGTAATATCAGATGTAGACACTATCAGAGGAGAGATGAGCATGCCTTGAGTTCCCGCTATCCTCGTTCTCGATGACTCTGTCACGGCTCCTCCATCTAATCCTGCATCCATCACGCATCTTCGTCCACCCGCTTTAGTTGCTCCATCTTCATCTTCGTCCATGTATAGTGGTCCGGTTCGTCGTTCTGATTGTCCCCTCTCTGCAACGGTGTGCCCTATTGCTTCAGGATGCTCAATCATGTCTCGGCAACCAGCTCCAAAGTCTCATCTACGCTTGTGTGCTGCTCGTCCATTCCCTTTACTCCGGCGTGCACACGTGTATCACGGTAGAGAGGAGAGAGGAGAGACTATGAGTTGGGACCCTTGACAGTCTCACAAGGCTTGGTACACTCCAGGTGATGCAGGGGCGACGTGATGAGTCCTAGGCGGAGACACTACTTCGTCTTTGAGGGTGGGAGCAGATTCGTACATGACAAGGGGAGCTATCTCTACGTGATGGAGAGACCACATGATTTATCACCCAGGATGTGTTCAGCTATGGTATCAGCACCTCCATCGAGGACATGGACGCCAGTTTCATCTGACCAGGGGGAGTGTTGTGTGGACCTCTACTTGACGCGACGTCATGGGAGATGCATGGCGAGGTCCATGCTCTACTATGAGCATACTACATCATCTGGCGTGTGGCTCATGCTATGTGCCTGCACAACTGCATGTGGATGATAGCACTCTGTTGCTCGAGACCCGGTCACTTGGTGTGTTGTACCAATGTCACAAGGAGACCATGTGATCGTGAGTCTTGGTGTGTGGCTATACTGCATGTGGCATGTGGATGCGGGCTGGGCCGCTTATAGTGGTCGACACCCAGAAACGTGGTGAGTTGCACTTGTGTTACGAGGAGATCCCTCCATGATCCTTTGTTTTGTTGATGATGCTATTTTGTTAGATTGCTCGTAGTGGTGGAGACCCGGGCACTGGTACCGCCAGTGTCACGAGGAGACCTTCTTATCGACTGACATGTGTACGATGTACATTACACTGGTTTGTGCACGTGTGCATCACTCCTCTCATGGTCGAGACCCAGACACTAGGTAGGATGTGCCAGTGTCTAGGAAGACCTTAGATGGGTAGCAGATTTGTATGTGTGAGTTCACTCGTGCACATTGTGGCTTGGCATACACTGTTGTTCCATGCCTTGGCTCACTTTTTATGGTGTTGACGGCCATGTCAGAAAGGGGGAGTGTTGGTTTGTGTGGCTTCCACCCATCACGACCGACGCCGATGGATTACCCATGTACCCACGTTGGTGGTATATGGTAGAGGTGGGCGTGATGACACGACGGGCCTCCAGAGTGTTCCGAGACTTCTCCATCATCTACGACAGCGCTGGCGAGACGCGGTCGATGCATTCCGGCAGCCCTGTTGGCTTGTCAGGAGCTAGGAGAGTTTTCTCGGTGGATTGAGACCCACATACTCGGTGGACTATACTGGTGCGACGAGGAGACCCGATGGCTTTAGTAGTACTTGTGATGATCAAAAAGTCGTTTGTGATGTTTGGACGTTGATTTTGAGTGTTTATAGCACTGCTTGTATATTCTCGGTGGTCGAGACCCGGGCACTTGGAGAGTTGTTCCGGTGCCTCGAGGAGACCACTTTTTTCCTCTCGTGGTGTATGCAGTGCGTTCTCCCCGCTGACTTGTTTGGGTTCAGCGGGGGTGACGGGACCCGGTGCAGCTAGTTGCCGGCGCCCCTACATAAGCCCGCTAGGGGCTGATTTGTACTCTCTCCTTGTTCTTTCATATTATGCGTTCCAGACCTAGCCAAATTTTTGCCGCTTTGCATCGCATTTACCGAAGTTGCTATGCAGCTTCCTAGTTATGTTAGACGAGGCAGGGCAAATGAGAGTCATGAAGCATGAGACACGCCATGGATGCGGCCAAAAATTTCCTTAGAGAGACTTGCAAGTTACACCAAGACAAAGCGAGCTTTGAGGAGGGAACAAGGTAAGAACCGGTAAGCACGCACCCACACCAAGCACCATGCTTGGGTGGGAAAATGCCGCCACCCGGGGTTCGAGCCCGACTTCTTGGAATATTCCGAGGACGACTACTCACCAGTGCTCGGTCAAAACCGGCACGATGGCCCCCTGAGGATCAAAACCTAGGAAATATGCAACTCCCCCAAAGCACGCACGACAATAGAGAATATGATGAAGGGCACGGTAGTGAGAATGTATGAGCCCTACCATCGACCGCATCATAGAATCTTGCAAAGTCATGCAAAAGCCACATAAGTGTCAGCACGCATTCCTGGGTCCAGTAGAGGCTTGAAGACGTCAGAGGCTCCAGTCAGAACGAGCACGCCTGACGCTTCTCCAGGTAGGGCCATTGCCACATAATCTGTACATGTGTGTGTAGAGTGTGGAAGACAAGAGGGCATAGAGTTGTGAGTGGCCAACGAACTTCAACACTCCCCTGTGACACGTAGGCAATCAACCCATACATGAGAGAATGACAAGAGGGAATCACGAGAGGTGATAGAGGTTCACCATAGCCAATCAACCTGGATCATGCGGACAGATGAGACCAACGGAGTACACAGCACTTCTGAAGACATTACGATTGAGGGCCTTCATGAGAAAGTCAGCTCTTTGCGACCGTGTATCCACCCAAGCAACGTGGACGATACCAGCAGCAATGCACTCACGGACAAAATGATGAAACACATTGATGTGTTTGGTGCGTGAGTGATACATGCCGCTGTTCTCAGCAATGGCTTTTGTGCTTTCATTGTCACAACACAGAGTGACGCAGCGGATAGGAACATGCAAGTGTTGCAGCAGACGACAAAGCCAGACAGCCTCCCACGTCCCTGCTCCAAGAGCAACATACTTAGCCTCAGGGGTGCTGCGTACAACACACCCTTGAATTCCACTTTTCCAGGAGATTACAGTGCCACCAACCAGGAAGACATAGCCCGTTCGGCTGCGGACGTCAGAGTCATGTGCCCAGTCACTGTCTGTGAAGCCGTCCACCATGACTGAGGGCTGTGGACAAAAACACAGTCCAACACAAGGGGTATATAGCGTGTAGCACACCACCCGCAAGGCTGCCTCGAGATGACGCTCGCGGGGGCACTGAGAGAACTGGGACAAGAAGTTCACAGCAAACGCCACATCAGCGCGTGTGGTGGTGGCAAGGTACATCAAGGAGTGAATGATACGAAGGTAGTCGGTCACATCGACCGTCTCCCCCAGCTTTGACAGCTCCAAGGAATTTAGCAGGGACTAGCCAGCAGGCATCATGGGAATGGAAGCCGTGGGGACGGATGTGAGGATCGGGGAGAAGCGCTCCCCCAGGCTACGCACATATGCGGCCTGGTGGACATGCAAGGTGCAACGTCCACGATCACGCTCCAACTCCATGCCCAGAAAGGCACGAGTTGGACCAAGGTCTTTCATCTTGTATGCCGACTGGAGCAAGACCTTTGCAGCCAGAATAGATGCGGCGTCAGGAGAGGCAATGAGGAGATCGTCCATGTTGTCAAGAATGGTAACAAGTGGCTTGGTGGGGGCATTGAGGAACAACGCGGGATCCACAACGCTCCTGTTGTAACCCTCTTTCTCAAGGGTAGCTGTGATCTCTTGGTTCCAACAGCGTGGGTACTGTTTCAGGCCATAGAGGGCCTTGCGCAAGCGCCATATCCGGTTTGTCCCATTCGAGAAGCCGGGTGGCTGCACCATATAGATCTCCTCATCCAGCTTGCCATGGAGAAAGACGTTGTTGACATCCATTTGCTCAAGCTCCTAGTCATACTGAGCAACCAGGCTGAGAAGAGCCGTGACTATAGTGTAGCGACCAACTGGGGCAAAGGTTTCGTCAAAGTCAACACCAGGGATCTGAGAGAATCCCTTTGTAGTGAGACGAGCCTTGTATCTTTCAATTGTGTTGTCAGGGTTTAGCTTGCAACGATAGACCCACTTGGCAGCAACTGCCTTTTGACCTCGTGGGAGATCGACGAGCTTGTACACACCGTGCTGAGACAGTGCATCGAGCTCGGCCTTCACGGCCTGCTCCCACAACAAGGAGTCAGAGGCCGTGCGAGCTGCCTGCACACTCTGCGGTTTGGGAGGAAGAGGAGAGAGACCAGCGGAAGCAAAGCACGATGCAACATACCCAGCTACAGATGAGGATAGAGCTGAGCGGAACTCTTGCTCGATGAGGGAGTAGCCAACTGCGGTGCTGGGGTGCATGATGGATGCCGCTGTTGATAGGGCGGAGGTGGCAAGACCTAGAGCACGGAGACCAGGGTCACCAGAGACAACTGGGTGAGACTGAGATGGAAGTGCTTAGAGGCGCCCACCACGAGTGTAGGGTGAGACCGGTGGGATAGACGGGACACGCGGGGAAGAAGAAGGAGCAGCCGGACGCGGCTACATAGACTTAGGAGGAGAGCCAAATGGATGCAATGGCTCTGAGAGGACAGGAGGTGGCAAGGACGTGGCGCCGGGTGGAGAAGCAACGGGTGAGGGAGTAGAGGGCTCATGGGAGACAACGTCAGAAGCGTCAGGGGACCGACTACGTAAAGGTGAGGCCAAGGGAGCGGTGGACACCGAGGGAGAAGAAGCCAACGAGGGAGATGACTTCGGTGAACTCCGCTCGTCCGAAGAGGAGACAGAGGCTGTCGAGGGACGCCCAAAGGGTGGAACAGAAGGCCCAGAGGGCAAAGCACCACCCCCACCTCGAAAGGGTGGAGAGAGGGACCCACCAAAGCGGGGGGAATCACACTCAGACAGGTGTTAAAAAAAGAGTGCATCACAGGACTCAACGACACGGCACCGGGAGGGATCCCAGAAGCGCCACGCTTTGGAGAATGGAGAGATACTGAGAAAGATGCAGAGATGACCACGAGGGGATAACTTGCCATCTAGTTGGTCTGTTGGGACCCAAATGGAGGCAAGGCACCCCCAAACATGGGCAAGGCGGAGATCAGCACGCCGGCCAGTCCAGCGTTCAAAGGGTGTGATAGAATGAGGGAGGGGGCCATGCGGGGCACAGTTTCAGACCCAAGTGATGTAGGACATGACTTTAAAGGCAAAGAGAGGAGATTGACAGGAAGTAGAGAGCGGAGAGCGAACACCATGAGCAAGGGTGCAGTTCCATCATTCAAAAACACCTATCTATTGTGGGGTGTAAGGGGCAGAGGATTCAAGCCGAACACCACGTAATTGAAGGAAGCAAGAGGTGGGACCGAAGAACTCACCACCACGGTCGCTACATAACACACGCAACGACCGGAGGCATGCACGCTCAGCCTGCAGAAGCCATGACTCAAGGACGTTAATGACATCATTTTGTGGCGCAGGGCAAAGACCCAGCGATAGCGAGAGTAGTCATCAGTTAAGCACAGAACATAGCGGCCAAGGCCGCCAAGGAAGTCCTGGGGTAAAGGACCCATGACGTCAGCGTGGACAAGATCAAGAGGATGCGAGGAAGTGGTTTCGAATGTGGAGAATGGGGAACGATGCATTTTGCCACTGGCACACTAAGAGAGGTGGACGTGCAGGGAGGAGCAAAAGTGGCAGGGTCAAGGCCATAGGCTTTCCGAAGGCGGAGAAGGTGATGTATGGCAACAGTGTGAATGTGACAGAGGCAACGGTGCAGGAGATCAGCGTGCTCAGGTGACAACGACGGAGCAACATGAACAATGGCAGATGCAGCGGAAGACGAGGACAACGTGAGCGGGACACGGAACACGCGATCACAACGCACACCACAAAAAGCCACACGGCCAGAAGAGCGAAAGAGATAGAGGCAAGGCCAGGGCTGGACGAGAAGTCCATGCCCTGGTCATCAAGGGTGGTCACAAAGAGAAGAATGACTTCAAGGTCGGGTACGTACAGCACGTCGGGCAGATAGACAGTTCCACGAGGACCAACAAAACGGACGACACTAACACCTTGAACAGGGAGGAGCTAGCCAGAGCCAGTGCCCGCCAAACGAACTGACTGAACGGGTCCAAGGGAAACAAAAGATGAACAGCAGGAGGCCATGTGGTGCGTGGCCCCGGAATCAATGATCCAAAGACCAGGTGAGGCACGAGTGGACGGAAGGACAAGACAGACAGCGACGGTGTCACGAGCAGAGAGGGCGGATGAACAAACAAGATGAGTGGGAAACATTTGAGACTCCTAATCCTCAATCCAGGCATGATCATCAGGCAAGTCCCCTTGGAAACTCCTAGAGGAGTCACCACAAAGAGTGACATAAGACTCACAGACAGACACACTTGACTGGCTACTCACACTCTCACCTCACTGAGAGCGAGGGTGAAGTAGCTCTGCCAGTCGATGCTCAATAGTACACTCCTCGTCACGGCAATCAGAGGAGCGCTCCGCGGATAAGTCGGAAGAGCGGTGAGAGAAGTGTCCATCGTCACAAGCCTAGTGGGGCACGGGGTTATGAGATGATGTGGGACCGTAGTAAGGAGGGCCAGGTGGAGGAGGAATCCAGCCACAAGGGCTGGGTGCAGGAGGTTTTGGTTGAAGGGGGACAAGCGTGGTAGAGAGCGCTAGGTCGAGGAAGATGATGAGTTTGACACTACCATCATGGCAGCAGTAGCGGACGAGGCAGTGAAATTCGTGCGGGCCCAGTGAGCACGCATGGAGGAGGCTAGACGCGCATCATCTCGAGGGGCAGGAAATTTGGGTGCAGAGTAGCCCGTGGCACCACAGTTCCAGCAGGTGACCTCGGCAATAGCGGGGGGCCGAGCCCTTACCACCACGACCACCCCCACGCCCCATATCCCCGCGACCTCCACCACAGCCAGAACCACCACCCCCCTCTCAAGAAGCACCCTGAGTAGAATTTGCTGCAGCCTGAGATGTGGAGGAGGTGGTATTATGTTCTGTGTATGCCCCTAGTCTAATCAGCGGAAGATTTAGACTGGGTATGCACTGTGCTTGTAGCGCAAGTCCCCCAACGACATGCAACAGAGGCTGAGAGAGACAAGGCATGCACTGCTCATCCTTGTGGAGTAAGTCCCCTTGGTCTACTCTTGGTAGTGTACCTGGTGCATGCTCCTTAGGACAACTTCCTACAGCCTAGTGGGTGAAGGTGCCGTCTCACAAGCGAGAGGTCCGGGGTCAAATCCCCCCCGGACCAAATTTTCTTTGTGACTAAAAAGGGCCAAGGAAGCTTCCTAGAAGCCTCTAAGGTCCAAGGTGGATCAAGCGCCACTTGGCGGTCACAGAGGGTGCCATGTCATCAAAGCAGATGACACTGTCTAGGGTGGCCTTGGGGGGAGGCCCCTCGAAGGAGCCACTGGGAGCACTGACCAGAGACTATATAAGGCCTGTCATTTGCATGTGATTATATATCATCTCTTACTCTTGACACTTGGGAGAAAACTAATCCCTTGTTGGCCACCAAGAAAGAGGGTAAAGAACAAGTGCAAGTGCACACTTTGGTGTGTAGCATTGCCAGTTGGGTGAGAGTTTG
>SZWC01038112.1:0-14122 GCA_023375785.1 Penium margaritaceum
CCCCCCCCCCCCCCCTCTCCATTATCCCTCTTCCCCCTTCCTCCTCTCCCCTCTTCCTTCGCTGCTCCTCATCCGCAGGACGTCACCTGAAACGCGGAGGTGGAGTCGCGCTTCGCGAGTGATCCGCCCCCGCCCTCCACGTCTCGCACAGAACCCCCGCCATCGCCGTTTTCGCCCATGCTGCTCCCGCGTTTACTCCTCCCCCTTCTCCACTTGCAAACGCTCCCAAGACGCTTTGCCGAGCAGCAGACGACGGCGTCTGTCGCGCTGGCTCAATCAGCACGCAGGGCGTTCGTGCGCGGCGCAAGGCGAAGCCTCGCTGACGGGATACCTCACTGAAATTGCCACAGGCGGGCTGCGTCGCGGTGCTAGGCGCTGTCGCGTAGGAGAGCACGGTTGAGCGCAGAAAAACAAGCGGCTGCTGCGTCAGCAGAGAGAAAAATCGTAAGGGGAGTCGCGCCGACGTTACGCCGAGTTTCGACGAACGGCGCAGTTGAAGAGCGGAACGCGTTGACGGTCGTGGGCCTAGCCCAGAGCCGAACGCCAGCAGCGGCTGCAACTCCCCCTCTATCCGGAAAAGAGTTGGCGGCTTCGGCGGAGGTGAAGCGGGCTCAGGATCAGTTGTCAGGGCTGTGACTCAAACCCGATAGACGTCGCAGCGCAATGGACAGCGGGAGCGCAGGCGTACGTAGGTATCAATCAATGGCACACGTGGGAGGCCGGAGGTTAAAAGTGGAGAGGTTTATGGAGCGACTGTGGAGTGACCCCCACGCGCCCGCAGGCGAACGATGATGGCGGACGACGGAGTGGAGGAAATCAGACACAGAAAGCCCCTCCCTCTCCCCCTCCGGCGAATCTACCTTCCCTCCGTTGGCCACGCCCAGACGATACTCATCCTACTCTCGGTCCCTCGGCGATTACCTCGTGGGCATGGAAAGACTGGTCGTCATCCGGCGGTGACCTTTTGCAGCAGACGATACGACACCGACGATCCGGCAAAAAAAAAATCCTGGAATACCGAAATGACATTTCATCTAACGCCGCAAGATATCGATTGCGACGGATGGATTGAATTCATCGTGTCCGTCCGATTTGAACATCTGAGAAAGTAGCTTCCAAATAACAACTGTTTGCAATCGCTAGCGTGAACCCTCGAAATTGCCGCCATATGGACCGCCTTGAGTTCTTTGCCTGTTCCTACTCGACTGCACACATCGAAGCATCAAGGGCTCGTGTACTCGTATGCTAACATGAGAAATCGGCCTACTCGGGCAAATAGCGAAATCAGATAGTAATTTCGATTGAAGAGAATTATCAAGATTAGTAATAAATATTCTACCATGGAAGGATTATTCTTGATGATGACATCCCTCATCTTTAAAAAAGAAAACCGCATAAGCTGAGTTGTTGCCTCCATTGTAAGAAGAAATACAAGAGAAACATGAATGATACACGTGCAATGCTATAAGATTTTGTAGAAACTGGGGCTTTTTGGGACCTTCTGTGCAACCACGTTGCATGACAAAAGCATGTGCTCATAATAGGATTCAAAAACACATCATATCTAGTGGGTACAGAGATAGAAATCTAAGAGATGAACATTTTACACGCGTATCCCAATCTCATTGAGCTTCTAGTTTTGATTCACACATCTTCCATTTCCCTCCACTCCACCATCTTTTGTGGCATTTTCCTAGAGCAAAAGCAAGTCCTAGAATTTAGTTTTGACACGTTCTTTGAAAGATAATTTAAAAATAAGGAAAAGCATTTTCACACTTTTTGGCAGTTACAAACATTTTTATCAGAACCATATCCACATGACTAAGGATCAAACATCAAGTAAAAAAAAGCAAAGTTTTTTATTTAAGTGTTCTATTTTCTACATAATGCAATTAAAACTTCATTGCATACTCCAACATATCAATGGAACCCTTAATACCATAAATTATTTCTCTAGAAACCATTCCATGCACTCAAAGTAAAAACCTGGCATAAGAAACAAAAATGTAAGAATATCTATAAGATATGTACTGGAGTTTTCAGCCATACATAACTCAACATTACTCTCTCACCACCCTCAAAACTCTTCTCTAGGGCATTATTTCTTCCTAGGAAGTTAATTTCCTTGATGGAAGAGAATAAGCATACCCACCAACACTTGGGAAAAAATGCTTTGTGACAAAATTCAATAACATCTAAGGAGATATATTAAGATAAGGAGATCAACCTAAAGTATTTGCCAAATAGATATTTCCAAATTGCGTGAAACTTTTATTTAAGTTCATCTAAATCAGAATTCCTCTCTTCTTTGCTATGTTCTTAGGCCTTTCATCATAAACCATACATGTTACCATTTTTCACATCATTTTTGTCAAAGCTTTTCCATAAAAATCGACATTCAAAGCCTACCAAGAGATCTATACCTCGTATATTTGTGTGATGATGCACAACAGTCCCCTTTTCCAGATCCTAAACATAGCCTAATCTTAAAAGGTTCATATGATTTATAATGAATAGTTGAGCTCGAAGAGGCATGTTTTTATTCATGCACACAACTGTTAAGAAATAAATCTTCAAAAATTTTAGAGTAAAAAATAAAGCACATGTGGTTATACAATGATGAAATTGTTTTAAAGGTGCTACACAATATGATGAACATTCAAAAATTTCATAGATTACGTCATCCTTACAAGAACGATTCTTACTGTGAAGTTTGCAAGCTGATATCCTAGTCACAATATTTCTCTTGAAACATTTTTTTCCTTCTATCAAATGTAATGGAATTTTTTAATAGTTGAAATTATATTTAAATTAAAACTTAGATGTGATGCCTCAATTATTTATCATTTCTACCACTCTGGGACCACTCTAAGAAAAATAGGTCTTTTGGTCTAAACATGGATTCTTTGATTGATCATAATCTCACCAAAGAACTCAGCCTGCTCATTCTTCATACATAAAAAATGCCTTCATGGTATTATCCTCTATGTTACGAACCCAAAATATTTTTTTTCATCATGAGGCTAGAATGACATTAGATAATTCCAAAACTTGATAAAATGTTTTTCCCAATGTTACTAATCATAATTTCATCACTATTCCTTCACATGTAGGCTTTTGTTATTAGTTCCAGCTTCTCAAAGGGTTCCCTTCCTTTGGATTCACGATATCCCGTTGAAATGCTTTCGGTATACTCCCTTCTCTGTAAAAACATTCTTTACCTCTTTAAGATAATGAAATGGTTGAAGGAAAATCATTGCCAACTTTACATGAAGAATGAATTTGTAAATGCATTGAGAGCTTAGTGAAATGATATGTTTTTATTCCCTTCTTAAGGAATCTTTGAACCTTCTATCAAAACAACTCATGCCTCCGACCTTTACATGAGTAATTCTTTTATTGAAATATAGAATTTTGAAAACATTATTGAATTTAGTGATAATTGTGCTTAATGACAGCTTCGACATGGTGCAAAAAGATTGAAAATCGCAGGAATGTGTGCAAATTTAATGTTTTTTATCCGTAAATACTCAAGTGCGGCTTGGCCGGGAATTTCTGACTCTACAGGCCAAATTTAATTCTAGCATCTAGGTCAAAGGGGGGAAAGGAACCTAGATCTTTCAATTTCTCATGCACAAAAGGGCTCTGTATGCATGTTTTCCCATCTTGGTCAGAAGCTGCATAGTGCAAGCAAGCACTTCTGCGTACTTGGCCCACACTAGATAAGAAGGGGCTACACCAGACTAGACTGTTCGGACCGCTTGCATCAACACATGTAAGCATAGCTGTATAGTAGGACCACTCTACATCAGGTGGTGCATGCACAACTCAGCATAGCATCATCTACCACATGCACGACTCAGAAAATACATCAACTACCACGCGCACGACCAAAACGTTACATGCATAGTAAAAATCGGGGACGGCCCTGCGTCAACGTCAACATGCACAACTTAGAAAGTGGGACCACGGCCAAGCTACTAGCCTTTAGGAAGCTTCCTTGAGGAGGAAGCTGTGTGCCTTAGATTATAAATATTCCTTGAGGAGGAAGCTACGATCTTACATGAGGAAGTTTCCTCTAGGCAAAGTGCAACTCGTTAACTTGCCAAGATCCCGCTATAAAAGCAGACTAGACTCATTCAATCTAGTAACTCCAAAAGAAACTCCAGAAGTAACTCCAAAAACTCCATATAGTAAATTTGTAGTTGTACCAACAATCCACCTTTGCTAGAAAACACCTCAGACCAAGACTCTACAGACGCTCTCTTACATAAAGACCCATGTCAGCCAAGCAACCTTCTGCCAACCTGGGTTAGTGGAAGCCCCTGACTACCTAAAGGTCATACTACCTAGAAGAAGTGTCCAGACTACGTCAAAGACAAGAAGGCAATCGTGCTAGAGTTACCTCTCTAAATGTTCCTCATCTTTTAGTCATGAGCTCTGTCTAGGCTTTAAGCCCGGGATACGTGTCTAGCGTCAGCTCTACCTAAACAATGCTAGTCAAGTCTGGAGGAACTCTATTGGAGTTCCCCTCTATCAACCTCGCAAGCTTGGTAGAACTTTGCTAGCTTGGCTAGGAGAGTCAAATGTCCTCTCAAAACCTAGTAAGCCTCGTAGTGGACGCTAACGTGGAGAGGAGGTTGCCGTGACAACCTAGAGGTCATATCATCCATAAGCATGGTGACCGTGATAAGACCCTTGCTACCACAACAATGATGGCCTAGCAAGGAATTGTGCCCAAGGATGGGGTTTTTTGTGTCGGAGCCTTGAGTTGAGCTATGTTTCCGAGCTGTTTCTCAACCATACTTGTACTTGATAGTCCTTCTCCACTACAAGTTTTATTCCAATTATCCACTTTGGGAGATTGAATTATAGGGTTTACTTGATGGGCACATAGATCTTTGATATTAGCAAGACCCATTCCTTCATCAAAGCACGCGGTGACTTGATCACAGTAGGCTCTAAAAACTTCAACATGGTATCATTGTAAGGACATTTGAGCATGCTCAACATGTTATCAAAGAACCAGATCTGTGCTTTCAACAAGAAGTAGTAGCTCTAGCTCAAGCTTCAAAGGATGACAACTATTATCACTCACTTGTGGCAGGGTGAACACGTGATTTGGCCAACGTGCACACGTGGAGTCATTAAGGATGTTATGGGTGACCTCAATATGAAAATCTCACAAATGGACTCCAAAAAACGGAATGACCTCATAGTTCCAAGCTTGTGTAAGTTGAAAGAGAAAGCACGTAGTAGTTGAAGAGGGGAAGCGCTCAAAAAAGTAGGCGCTTCAGACAAGGGCATGCCAAGATGATGTGCATGCAAATGGAGTCTTGCGACAGAAGTTGTTTTGGTTGACATTCGTCTAATACTCTTACCTTCTAAATAGGAGCGCAAGAGTCTTGGAACTAACTGACCACAGCTTCATCAGCAGTTGTCCCAAATTCAACAAAAGATGCATCTTCACCACCGGCTTCAACTCGCACAACTACCATCGTCATCAACTACACAAGTCCCATAGGCTAGTGTGGTAATTCATGCCACAAAACGTCATGCCAGTGCTGATGCCTGTGATAAGATCTACATAATTGGACATGGTGAATAATTTTCATGTATTTGCATAGCACGCTACAACGAAGGTGCCATCCATTCCACTTGTACCACCAATGCTTAGCACGTTTTTGCATGAGATAACTGCAAGGTAAGTCTTCAATAGTGAAATCATAGATCTACAACATTAGATTGGCAAGAAACAACTCCTTTGCCAACTAGAGTGACATACTCATGAGTTGCTACTTGCCTAGGCATCTCAAATTGAAGGTCAGGTGGTACAAATCAAGCAACAATTTGAGGCCTTACAGCTCAACAAGGCTTCATCAAGGTCACATCAATCATGTGCACATCAACCAAAGCTTCGTTCTTCTCCAGACATGCCATAGCATGTCTCTCCTCCACAGATAAAGTGAGTTTCATCTGCTTATGGAGGAATCATGCAGACCCTTCTAGTGTCAATTGAAGCATCCACAAAAGCACTAAAGCAACAATTAAGTTATGCAATAGTGCCATCTAGCTTTCAAGTGCCACAAGCAGCAATTGACAACAAGTAGTGGTACTTCTCAAACACCAGCGTGATGATGTCGAGAAGTCCGGCATCACTCCATGCACTGATTTACGTGTCGTAAACAAGGAAGCCATCGGCAACAACCCTGGTTGCCAAAGAGCCCAGGCAAGCAGCCATGTTGTAGGAGCTCATGGACGGTGGAGTGGTGACCAAGGAACTACACTACCATGAACAGCTTAGCAACAGCAAGCAACCATTGCAAAAAAGGTGCCTACTTGAGATAAATGTCTTGGCACTAGTGGTCATAGGGTTGGACATCTCGACAAACTTCCACAAGCTCACAAACAAAGCAAATAGTGGGCCCGCATCCCAAACAAAGTTCTCATGCTCCATCTAACAGAATACAACCAAGCATCTTAATGTAGATGGTATAGTAAGGCAGCTGAGGTGGACGTGTCTTCCGTAAGAAATAGAGGTTCACATGAGCTTTAAAGCGCGTGACGAGTTGCCTCCTTATCATCTTGTACAAAGCTAGTACAATAGTAGCATGCAAATCCAATGCAAAATATGGCCAAAGAGAAGCCGGTCTGTGTCCCACAAGAGTAATAGTGATGTAGCAAGTATTCATGGAAGGAGAGCTAAAAGAAAGAGCTCATCGGTAAACATTGTACCAACACTTCGGCGATATAAGAGCAAGAAAATGGTGGTAGATGTTAGGCAGCTCACCACCATCAACGTAACATTGAAAAGCACACCAAGATTGGGTCACACGTAAGCAACTCCTCAGTTGCTTCTCATTACCACAAGACCCATTCCATGACACAAAGCGGGCAGCAGCAAGGAAGTAGAAGAGGAATAAGGAAGGGAAACATCTGAGCAAGAAGGCACCATTTGGTTGTAGCGTCAGCATCGAAAAGTACAATAGAAACACAAATGAAGCAATTTTCATGATGTAATGGAGCAATCAAAGTCAAGGTGTGCAACATTGTGGTTGCGCACATCATCATGGTAATGCTTTGCGACAACGAGCAAGTGTTGATCCAAAGGCAATGCAAAACAAAAAGAAAAACCTATAATGGCAGCAATCCCCTCAACGAGAGCACATTGATCTTTGAATCTTTTGGCTTGACCACGATAACACTAGCAAGGATGCATTTTGCATCAAAAGAGACCTCAGCCATCTTTAAAGCAGTCGATTGAATTCAAAGTGCTGAGCACGTTAGCAAAGGAGCACGTTGGCAGCTATCATAGCTATAGCAGCCGTGTAATTGTGAGCAACATCTTACTTTGTCAAACCAAGATTAGAGGAGATTCGGGAGTGAGGGGGAGGGAGAGAAAAACTGTTGGTCAAGCCTTGAAGCAGTTCGAAATGTAGTGAGCCGAGAAGGAGATAAAATATTGCCAAAGAGTCAAGTGGACTTAAAATCCCACTACGTGATTGCTCGTATATACAAATGGAGCAGTGGGGCTCCATGTCAATATCCTACAAGAGTGGTAGGCCGACACAATAAGCCCACCATGTGACTGGTCGCATGCACAAATGGAGCAATTGAGTTCCATGTCAATCTTCTATCGGAGTGGCAAGTTCACGTAATAAACTCACCACGTATTTGGTGGCATGAACAAATGGAGCAAGTACGCTCCATGGAAAAATCCTTTCGAATGACATGTAGAGGCAATAAGCCCACTTGGTGTCAGGTGGCATGCACAAATGTAGCACTTGAGCTCCATGTCAATATACTTCCGGAGTGACAGGTGGATGTAGAAAGCTTACCACATGACAGTTGGTATGCAAAGATGAAGCAGTTGCTCTCCATGTAAAAATCTTGCTAGAGCGGTAGGTGGATGTACTAAGACCACCTGGTGTTATGTGGAATGCACAAACAAAGCATATGTGTTCCGTGGAAAATTCCCACCAAAGCGATAAAAGGAAGATATAAGCCCACCAAGACAGGTGGCATGCATAAATGGAGTAGTTGTACTTCATACCAAAATCCTTAACAAATGGTCGGTGGAGGAAGAATCATTGACAATATTAGAGAATTTTTTGGACCTCTCAAGCAGACGAGGATCACGTCCTCAAATTTCCATCAGAAGGTAATTTATAGTGGGGCAATTACGCTCCTCACAACTGGAATTGTTGCTCTAATATTAGCATGCTCATTAGCAACTGATCTCGCAACAACAGTTGAAGCATTAGTGAAGTAGTAGGAGCTATTTTTTTAGTGAAGGCAAGGAATGTGATGTCCATGAACGACCTCAGAGCAGCTCATTATGATCAGAGACTATGTTACTAAGCCCGTCCTTCATGCAAATTGGATGTATAAAGCCAACTTATGTGCGGTGCTTTCTAGAAGTTAGAAGAAAAAACTACGATTACTAGAAAAGTAAAAGCAAGCAATGTAACATTTGGAGATGTTCCATGTCTATTGCAGGCAATGTGGTGACAAACTGGTCGAGATGTAGAATCCATTTTGACTATAGTCAGAACTTAGTTCTGGGTTTCCACCCTTGAAAACAAATGCGTTAGAGGGTGAGATCACTCCTCGACTCTGTAGACCGTCCTCCACCGATGAAGGTAGTAGTAGAATGTGTCACAACAGTAGCAACAATCGTAGCAATTTGCTTGTATCAGCACTTGTCCTACTTTATAGAGTGGGGCTCGCCACGTTTTTGGTGAAGCAACGATTTCTGACTTCATTGACATCAATGAGATGCAGCAATTGCACGTGAAGGTCAAACTTTAGAAAAGAAATCAAAACAAGTTTCAAGTAGGAGGATGCGGCCGCTCAAGTGCATTTCTTGAATGCAACCGATTCAAGACGTCCTATGGCACGCAAGTTCTGCGACAAGTACAATGCAAAAAAGAGAGACAAGAGGGAGGTGGCATGCGCGAGCGGAACAATTCCTATTGGCAGAGCAATAAAGCGACTGACGCAAGGGGTGAGGATGTCCCACCAAATCGCCGTGACGACGTGTTAAGCAAGTGAAGCCTTCCACAACAATAGGTACAGCCGCGGCAACGCCTTGCCATGATGGTGATAATGGCAAGAAGACCCCTATGGCGACGGTAGTGTGGCTGATTAGTAACCTATGAGCGAGGCCTTACACACGGCCTCAGCTCAACCGGGAATGTCAAGATAACATATGGGGCTAAAACGAAGTGCGTCCCTCAAGAAAGGGCTATGAAAGTGGCCATTGAGGGTGGTACAAGTAAGCAAGCGAGCAAAAAGCTTAGCTCAACACATCCGATGGGTTGCAAGAGAGAAACAAATGGAGGTAGCCAACAGCAATGGTTGTAAGCGATAGGGGGCCCTAAATGGGTAATCTAGTTAGTGTCAGCCCACAAGTGCAACGGCAGCTCAGTTTTGGCAACGCCGACCATGAAGAGAAAGAAATAGTGGTCTTGTTGCGGAGGACTCAAGTGGAGTCCAACAAGGATGCTCCACGTCTGAAAATTGACCAAGGCCAGACATGGGGCACTATATTCATCGTAGACATGGTGAAATTAGGCCAAAGCAAGTAAGAGTGGCTAAAGTTAGTGCCGGAAGTTATCAAGGAGAGTTGTTAAAGCATTTGGCTAAACTCATAGGGGGAGCAGAAGGTTGTAGCGTCAGGAAATAATGACTCGTAGAAACCTTTTCTACTCGTCAGTGAGATGCAGTTACAGCATGACGGCGATCTTAGTAGGCGATACTAAGAGACGGTCTCTCCTTGCAAGTGCCTCATTAGTGGAAGGCTTTAGAGCCTTTCACTTCATTGCCAAGCACGTGCATGGGAGGCACAACGGCTTGAGTTGGGGGAGGTTTCATTTGAATGAAGGAACCTCAGTGGTAAGTGAGCAGGTGAACCCAACCTTGCCAAATGAAATCTTTCTACTACACCAAACCTACTTCAACCAGACAACGACCCTCACAAAACGCGTGGAATCACACAACAAAATATTCCAAGGCGATACTTGACCGATTCAAGCCGCATTTTTTTTGGAAAATTACCACAAGCCGGAGAACACCTAAGATCAACCCGAAAGCCTCTTCTTACATAAGACCTTCTTTCGGGCAGTTCAAACCTCCACCAATCAATACTTTCCTCACTCAAAACGTTTGCAGTCTCCGCATTCATGAGCACACCTCTTGAGGGGGAGTGTTGAAGTGATCAATAATTACAATGAGCGACAGCTTCGACATGGTGTAGTTGTATTGATAAGTTACAAATTCTTATCGATAAATTCCCGGGTGTAGCTTGACGAAGAATTTCATACTCTATAGGTCAGTTTTAATTCACGCACCGAGGTCCATGGGGCAAAAGAAGCCTGGATCTTTGAGTGTTGAATGCACAAGAGTGTTGTGCATGCCTGTTTGCCCATTTTGTTCTTCATCTACGTAGTGCAAGCAATCACTATTGGGTACTTGTACCAGACTAGAAAAGGTGGGGATACACCTGACTGGACTGTTGGGCTTGCTCGCATCAACACATGCAAGAAGTGATTTAGAGTAGGGACCACTCTCCATTACTTGATGCATGCACAACTGAGCATTGCATCAATTACCACCTACATGACTCAAAAACTACATTAGCTAATACATGCATGACCCAACATTTGCATGCAGATAAAAGAGTGCAAACCGCCATGCGTGAGTGGCAACATGTGCGACTCATCAAGTGGGACCACGACCAAGCTACCAGCCTTCAAGAAGCTTCATCGAGGAGGAATTTGCGTGCCTTGGACCAGGATGATTCCTTGAGGAGGAAGCTACAACCTTGTAATTGGAAGTTTCATCTGGGCACAAAGCAGCTGGTCAGCTTGCCAAGGTCCCAAAAATAAAAGCAGTGTGGACTCATTCAGTCTAGCAACTCCAACATCAACTCCAAAAGTAACTCTAGCAACACCAACACTCCACCTTTGCAAGACAACACCTCAGACCAAGAATCGAATGACGCTCTCTCACATGAAAACCCATGTCAGCCTAGCAACCTTGTGCCAACCTAGGTTGGTGGATGCCCCTAACTACCTGAAAGTCATACTACCTAGAAGAGGTGGCCAAATAACATCAAAGATTGGAGAGAAAACTTGCTAGATTTTCCTCTCTACATGTTGCTCGTCTCGAATCCATGAGTTGTGTCTAGGCTTTTAGCCCAGACTTAGTCACTAGCGTAAGCTCTCCCTATGCAATCCTGATGGAGTCTGGAAGGACTCTATTGGATTTCCCCTCTATCGACCCGGTAAGCTTGGAAGAACGTTTCTAGCTTGGCTAGGAGGGTCAAAAGTCCTTTGACAACCGAGAAAGTCTGGACTGGATGTCAACTTAAAGAGGGGGTTGCCTTGACAACCTAGAGGCCATTTGATCTAAAAGCATGGTGACCATGTTGCGACCCTTTCTACGACAGCCTTGATGGCCTAACAGGGTGTTATGCCCTTGCATTGCGTAGGTTGTGTCAATGCATTGGGCTAAGTTGTGTTTCGCCATTGTTTCCTTGTACCATACTTCTACTTGATAGTCCATTTTAACTAAATGTTTCAGTCTGGTCTTCCTCTTTGGCAAATTAGAGAAGAGGGTTTGCTTGCGGGGCACACATATCCTACAGAGGAATAAGACCCCCTTACTACATCAGAACACGTGGTGAATTCGTCACTATAGGCTCAAAAAGCCCCAACAAAATGAACATTGGCTTATCACCTTAAAAATTCAAAGTATCCCTCTTTGACACATTATATAAGATAATGTTACCTTGAAATCCAATCGCCATAATTTGTGTAATTTGCATGTATGTTTGCAAAATTTGACCGTCTTTGATTTCTTCCTCTTTCACAAAAACGACATATCCTTCGAGGGATCTATTCACATAATCCGAAACGAATAGATCGTTTCTGAATACAAGGGTTCATCACCTTAAAGGCATTCCTCATGTCAACATTATGTTAATTTCATGGCTATCTTGCCTTACTCTTCATTAAAATGATGTGGAGTAATGTTTGATGCAAATAATACTCATCCAAACCCGCTCCTTTGTAACCTATAATGGCAAAAAAAAGGACATACATGGATTCTTAAGTGATTTTTTCTCTCTATCTTTTTCCATAATAAACTACTCAGATTTATATTTCAACCATTATCAAAGAATTGTTTTCTTTATTTAGTGGTCACTCTTAATTATGTAATTACCTTAAAAATAATTGAATAGTAACAAGTACCTTTCTGAAATAAAATTGTTACATTTTTAAAATTCCCTTCATCATCATGTGACAACCCTTGATTTTGTACTTGAGAAAACGTTTATTGGGGTGTAAATTAAAATCCGTCCTGAACCTGAAAAGTGAAAACATTTATAATTTATTGAAGGATCCAAAGTTGCGTCCCTTTCTCTTATATTTATTATATCTACCATCCCCTTGTTACGGTAATAATTTCCCATCTCAAAACACCTCTAAATATGTGTATGTTTATAGCTTGCTGCAACTTGCTACACCATCTTATGAAAATATGGTATCACGTGAATTCCCCTTCCAAAAATGAATTTTACTTTAGCTACTACACTTATGTAGCCATGATTCAAAACTAAGTATCATATGAATGTTTTGCCTCTAAAACTCTCGTGGACATCGTCAACCCCCAACTCCTTCTTTTACCAATTTTTGAAGGTTGTTTTGTATGTGGATGCATTTCATGCTTGAAAAATATTCTTATAATTTTTCGAAAATCTCCAGTTTTTTACATAATTTTGAAGAGAATGTCTTTGTCTCATCTCACACTTATTTCAAGAATTTTACTTAATGAACATTTAAATCGTAAGTTCACCTCTCAAGTTTTTAGTATGTCACAAGTGGTTATTTTGGACCGTTTTGTCTTTTTAAAACATTTGTTTTGAGTACCATAAGGGAGGGGGTAATTCGCTAAGATATATTTTTCACTAAATGAACAGATATTTCTTGAAGAAATTCAGGCTTTATTGTACCTCTTAACAAGGATGTTAGCGCCAACATTTTTCAAACAATTTGCTTACATCATTAATCTGAATATTGTCTGATATAACATAACTTTAATCTCACTTTACAATAACTAAACTATAAATATTTAATTTATGGTTAATCACCCTTAAAGTATACACTCTTCATAGTGTACACGTCACATGGATGCATCTAGAAGTTTCATGGTACCTTCATGGAAGTTACAACACAATTTAAATTTTTATGTTTGTTCATGGTTATGAGAGTGTTTTTGTATGCTTAAACACATGAACGGTCCTCGAAGGATTGAAAATAAATTCTTAACACCGAAAAAAAACCATGGTTTAGTGTTTCACAGCTCCATTCAAAGTTATGTGAAGAAGACATACATTTGTACATAGACCTGAAAC
This sequence comes from Penium margaritaceum, assembly GCA_023375785.1. Taxonomy (NCBI): domain Eukaryota; kingdom Viridiplantae; phylum Streptophyta; class Zygnematophyceae; order Desmidiales; family Peniaceae; genus Penium; species Penium margaritaceum. The sequence continues at coordinate 13,421 of SZWC01038112.1, forward strand.
GTGCTACTACTCAAATGAATAGACACCGCAGAACTTAAACCCAAACTCGCATTCCACGGTTTTGGGTTTTATTTTTTCAAAATACACGTGTATCTTGTGACACGTGTATCACATATAGTCCCACATACACTCTCTCAAGACACTTTCAATGTTTGGAGGGGGGTGGGGGGAGGGTTCGACAAAAATCGAAAGACCCTCACCCCCGTCCTCAAAAGGTAAAAGTGTATCAGGCTCATGTATTGTGGAGTGTATGAGAGGGGTGTATAGAAATGTACACAAGTGTATTGCACTAAGAGATGTATCATGGAAATATCATTTGCAAATTCACTTGTGCATTTTTCCACACTTGAACCACATACACTCCCACATACACTCCCTCAATACACATTTGGTGTTGGGGAGGGGGGATGGGAGATGGGTTTGACATATATTGAGAGACCCTCCTGCCTCCCCCCCCCCAAAGGTAAAAGTGTATCACACCAATGCATCGGGAAGTGTATGAGAGGGGTGTATAAACAAATACATGTGTATTACGCTAATAAATTTTCTGTATAAATATTATTTGCAAATACAATTGTGCATTTTATAGCACGTCTAACACATACACACCCGGATACACTCCCCCAATACACTTTTGGTGTTTGGAAGAGGGGGATGGGTACAACGGATATGGAGCGACCCCCCCCCCCCCGAAAGACAAGA
>SZWC01038114.1:0-14116 GCA_023375785.1 Penium margaritaceum
ATCAACGCCACGAAAGCACAAAACTGAGGTACGAGAGGCGTCCTGGAGCCTTGACGTACTTCAAGGGCGAGTGCGACTCGCGAGTTAAGGCGCGAAGCGCGACTCGAATGGTTGAGCCCACTCCACCATTCAAATTGAGGAGCTGCTGTGCTTTATGAAAGACATCCTCCGCTGCCTCCAAAGTAGTGAAAAATTTTGTCTTCCAACGCATCTCCGATGGCTCCATCCAATCAGCGCGCTGCAAACATGGTTCTGCTTGCCCTCGTGGTGCTCTCGCCACTCCTGCTGACTCATGTCACTCACGCTGAATCTGCAGCTGGCGCAACAACATCAACCGCAACCCTTCCCTCCAAAGTGGAGGACGCTAGCCGCACGGCCAGTGCTAGGCAGACGGTGGAGCGTGTGAGGCGACTGCTCAGAGGCGCTGTGAAGCCAACAGAGGAGCTGCGCTAGCAGGGTATCCTTGGCATCCAGGTTCACGATGCACCTCTGCACCGACGCAAGGACCTCGTCTGGTCAAGTGAGTGAAGCCGCGTACTGTGCAAGGTCTACTCTTCACTTTCCAAAAGGTTCTGGTTTATCTTAGGATCTTTCTCCGCCTTCCACTGCACTCTAGCAACTCTTCTACCTCCAATGCCCTCACCCTTGCTCTTCCTTTTCTTGTGTTGTCGGGAAGGCTGCTTTGCGCTTTCCTGCATTGCACCACCTTCCACCACTACCTTGTCTAACCTAGAGAGAGTTTACCCTATTGAACGGCAAACGCGATTTTCATCATGAGTAGCTTTGTAGATTGCGTCAGTGTTGTGCCCCTGTCTGAACACAACAGAGGCTCTCGCGCTAGAGTCCCATTTGAATCTAGTAAAATTTTCCTGAGCCGCAATCTCGTTCTCGTTTGCTGTTCCTTAGTGTACGCTGCATGGACCAAGCACATTTGAATATGAGGTGTTTCTGTCTTCCTCCTCTGTCCTCCATCCTGCCTAGTGTTTGTAACCACTCATTTCACTCGCCTGAAAAGGCTCCTTCCAATGTTCTCAATGGATACTCGACCATGGAATGTTGTTTTCATTGCAGACTGTGGCAAAAATGACATCTACATCGCATCTGACTACTTTGGCCCATGGGATCTGCTTGGCAACAGCGTGTACAACATGACCTTCACCAACAACTGCGGCTACAATCTCGTCAGCCTTGTGATCTATGGAAACTGTGTTGACTTCCAAAATGAAGCTGCACCATATGGCACCTCCAACCCTAACCCAAACCCAACTCAGTACCAGCTGGGTCCGACGCTCAACCAGTACGTTTATGACCAGACTGACCTGTATGCTTACTGCAAGATGGCCTTCAACCAGGGCACCAATGGCAACATCCAGATCTACGGAGGCCAGACTGTTTCTGTGGCGTATGCAACGGTCTTTGCACGGAGGGTCTGTAGTGCAAAGGTGGTCTATGCAAATGGCAACTCGTACACCATGGCTTCGACCACCGAATGTGTGCCAGCAGTCTGCAACAACTGCTGAGGTACGCAGGACAATGATTGTCAGTCGTCCAGATATGGGTGCATTGTTTTCTAGAAGGCTTGTGCAAGGACAATAACAGATAACAATGGACGGTAAAGTGGGTCAACTCCTTATCTTTATTCTAACCTTTTCCCCACCAAGATCTTTGAATTTAACAGTGCAATCTGGTTGCCGACCAGAAATTGATAATACTCCTAAAAAAAACTCAGCTTCTAACATACCGTACTGTCATTAAAAATAGTTATAAATATTATTATTATAAACAATAGTGATAATATCCGTGATTCACTTTTGACATTCTTTCTGGATTTACAAGTTTTTGCCTAGAATCCTTCTCCAATAGTTAAATCAGATTCATCTATTAGCAGGGACAAACACATTTCTCAAATATGCACTTTGCTCCTCAAATCACTCGACCCTCCCTGGCCGTCTCTCACGTGAAGTGACTTCACATCAGAACCGAGCAGGGAGGATCAGATGGCTGTGCGTGATCTGTGAAACATAGAGATGCGCAGGAAATTTTGGAGTTTTTAACTTCACTTGTTTAAAGGGCCAAGATTCAAAGACCAGTGGGAGCTGAACAGTGGACAGAAGTAGAAACTCCAAACTATCAAACTGCCCAATTGAACGGCGACCTGAAAATTTCAAAACGCCCCAAAAATGGTAGAATATAAGAAACACTACATTGGTATTCTAGAAGTGAACTAATGTTCAAGTCAGTACGGTATGATATCCTTGGCTGGCAAGTTACACTTGACGATGAAATTCTTACCACAAGAATAAGGGCTTTTAAACGAGACCAACGGTTCAAGCGTACCTGTTTCTTGCTCGTATGAAATGGCACATGGTAAGCTTTACTTAATGGACTGACGTTGCGGAGTCAAACCTTGAGCTTGACATGAGCATCTGGATTTCATGGTTTGAACTCCAGTATCTCCTTGGAGTAGGAAACATCCTTGAAGTTTCAATCACCACGTCAAAACGTGTAACAAAACAGAGAATTTTTTTGCAAAAAAGGTCAGATTGTTGTGGCGTCTTGCATTTTGACCACGGGATGAATCTATTCAGGAGGACCAATCCGGTCCTTATTTCCTAAGCTGACCCCTTTCATTCAAGAGGAATTTTTTAGGGGATCCTTTAGTAACTTGGGAGTGCACCGGTGGATCGTGCTCATGTTCTTTGTGAGGCGCAACAAGATGCTGTGTATTCGTCATTTCAGAGAAGGTCCTTCAAATATGTACAACCCAATTCAATGCTCCCTCACATGTAGCAGTCGATTCAAAGAACGAAGTGGATAAGAGACAAGACAGTAGTTTGGTAGTGCCTTCTGACTTCACTTCTAAATGAACTTTGTTCTATTTAGATTAAGTTTTTTTTAACATTTTTCCAAATACTGGAATGAGTGTAGTAGGCATTGGCATGTCCAGACTGAGACCGATGGCTATCATAGAAGGTTGTACTCAAACATCTCCTTGGTGTGCCATGACCTGACATGACAGTCATCGTGCACGAGAGTGCTCCATGGCCTCAAACAAAAGGGCTTAAGGAGAATTCATGAGTACAGGACAGGATAAAAGGTACCTTAGCCCACCTCCTCAGCCTTGATAGACCCCACATTCCGCTTGTAATAAAGCATGACAATGCCTAGGAGGAATTTCAGGTTGAATTCTTCACTGTTCCTCCTTCATGTGCAAACATGCATTGGTGATGGGTGCAGTAATGTTTTTGAAGAGGAAATAAAGTTAGGATTTTGGTGTTGAATGATCGTTGCACCGTCATGAATGCGGTAAGGAACCCTGGGATGATGGTGGATGCCACTAGTAGCACCGAAACTGCAATTTTCTCAACGGGTCCCATGCAACTGTGTCACCAGGGCATGCATTGAAGAAGTAAAGAGAGACTCCTCACAAAATCTGACACACTAAAGCTTACAATGCCATTGATTTTCAATCAAAGAAAACTTGACTTAAATAAATTAAAGAGTACCTAGCTAACAATGATTTCACAAACTGCTCATTATTAACAAGCAGAAAAAAATGAACATGTGTTTCAAGCTGCGCTTAAGGAATGTCAAACAAGATTGACAGAATGGGGCCACATGTTCTGATTCCCGCGTGATGCGGGTTTGAATATGAAAGTGATCCGTGATAGATCCAGTTGGTCCATTAAAGATTGAGGCAGACGATTCTGTCGATGAACTTGTGCACGGAGAATGAGTTTAGATTTATCCTCCAGACAGAAATTTTGGTGACCAGCCCTCTAGATTGACGTGAGGATAACAATTTTGTGATCGAAGCCTTGGTAACCCACAGACTTCTGAAATATTTCAGCACTTTTAGTCACCATGTTGAAACTACTGGTGACACACGACTGGCAAGCTTCCTGCTTCTTCCATTCAAACATTTTTTTCTCTCTTTCTGTTCTGCTTTGCATTTAGTTAACCCTATCTTAAAGCATTCAATATCTCATTTATTCCTCCACCATCCTGTTTCTTCTCCTCACATTGTGGCAAATTCACCCCTCCACCGCCACTGCCTCTCATTCTTGAAGAATTGCGCTCTTCCTCTCACCTTATCATGTAGCCATCTTATCAGCCCAAGTCTACTCCGTCAGCTTCACCCTCATCATCTGCCATTGTCTGACCGTCCTCTACCTGCTTGCCTCATCATCTGATCGCACCAACACTCCAAGCTGCATATCCATCATTGCAGCACTCTGCCTCATTCTTCACCCAAAGCAGCTCTAGCAGCTTCATCAATTTTTTCCATCATCATCATCTTCATCATCATCTTCATCCTTAGCAACGTCCATGCTGCCTGTTGTGCCTCAAATTCATCATTGCTCATGCACAAGGTTCTGACCTTGTGCCCAGGTCATCATCATCATCATCATCATCCTCCTCCTCCTCCTCCTCCTCATGATCAGTCAGCTTCCGAATGTTTCACTGCCCTCCTTAATCATGATGTGCACCCGTTCCAGTCATCAACTTGCCATCAACTATAAACAGAAAATCAACATCTTATTTCCAAACGTATCGCTGCTCTCCGTAGCAGTGACTCATGCCTGTGCCATCAATCAAGGTGCAATCCTATTGTGGTCACCAGAGCTATCCTGTTCTAGCGCAGCATCAGCATACATGGTTCGTCCCTACACCTACTCTAGAAACATCCCTCTTGCAGCATGTCGGTAGGAACCTTCCCCTTGCAGCTTTCTACTGTCCTAAAAGCAATAAACGCACTTGGTTTTGTCCATGTGCCCAGGCTAATGAATCAACTATCAGCTACCAGCCTCCCCATCCACATGATTTGGTGCCCTCTTCAGCAGAAACCTGCACCCATGGCATACTTGAAAAGCAAGTATTCAGCAGCAGAAGATATCAGAAGCACACAACATGTCACTCCTGTGCCTAGCTTATCATTTCATCAACATTAATGTCTCCTGATGGGAGCAAATTCTAAAGGACTCCTTCTTACCTATAGAACCGGAAATTGCTCATTTTCTTTGCTCAAAAAGCGAACTAAAAAGGAAAAAATCTGTCGTAGCATCCAATACCAGACCTTTGACAGTTTTCCTCCTTCCATCTGTATGGACATAGAGGACCAATGGTGGCAACGCTCCCTCTGTAAGTGGCATCGTGAGTGCACCCTCCACCCTTTCATCACACACAAAAATCTCTGAGGATTTCACATAATCCTCCTCTTCAACACACCAGGAACTTTCAATGCACACAATCATGTCAGCATTCCTCAAGAAAATCAGGAGAAGAATGATGGGGGTTTCCTTGAAATCTGCCCTCCTCCTGATGAAAATAGAAGAATGCTTTAAGCTGGAGCACCAATATCAAGAATACAGCATCATCAACCATCATTAATGAGTACTGACTCTTGGATTTCCTCACAGGGAGCTACAAAACGCATAAAAACCCTTGCTTGATTCTGTTCAAAATCTGCCCCTCCGCATGCCCAAGTGCGGCGTTGGGAGACGCAGACGAGCCGACAGAGAGAGGAAAATACTCGCAGTCAGATCTAGCGTCTCGAGGATTGATTGGATCCTACAATGGAGAACTGAAATTTGACAAGTCACTGAATCTGGTGGAAGTGGTTTCACTGGGATTGGAGAAGTGTCGAGGGAGATATGAGCTTCCACAGTTGGGGTGTGCGCGGCGGCTCTGAGAGCTGGCCGCGACACGAATTCCAGTGAATAATCGACCGGACCAAGTAACAAATGTCCACTTGAAGATTTTTCTCCGGAAAGACTGCCAAGGCGTCCTATGAATCATCCACCAGATCCAGTAGGGACACTCGGCATCCAAAAGTCAGTAGTACATTTTGTTACTCGTGGACTTGGTCAAAATTGTGACCACAGGTCTGCGGACAGGTTTTCAACCTCGTTATACCCCATCACCAAGCTCGACCCAAAAGTGGGAGAGGTGCGTCAAAACGGTGCAGGGGACCCCTACATCACACAAAATGAGATCTGTGCCTTGGGAAAGGTGCTTTGCACGTGAAGGGAGGCGCCAGAGCATACGCGCACCATGGAGGTGTTAGGCCTTTCTGTGGTGGGTGAGACGTGTGCTTTGGCAATTGTAACATGGGCTACACTTGGCCAAATCGTGCATGGTTTGGTGTGTTGGAGAGATCATGACAAGCCCTAAAACTGTTTTGATCATTTTCATGTACCAAAACTAACAGAAAATGTTCTTATTCCCTTCACAAACTCTCTCTAAATTCTCGCTCACATAGCGTGAGGCAACCAGAAACCTCACGCGCAGTCTCAGATTCACCCAAAACGGAAGACGTGAATCACTAGAGAAGTTAAACACCAACGTTAGGACTGCACGACACAGAATTTCCCAACTAAGGGTTGTGGGCCCACTTGTCTGGTCGTCTCCAATCCTCACGTCTTCCGCAGCGCACGGGATTGTCATCTTGGACATCGTCGTGAAGTTCTGAGAACTCGTCTGAGTAGAAGCTTTGCAAATGGTGCAGAAGGAGACGCAGCCCATTCAGAAGTATGCGGGCGGCCCATGCTTTGGGCTGTGGAGGTGGTAGTTTGAGCTACACCTTGTGCATGAGGGGATGTTGAATGTCATCTTGGGAAAGGAGGTGCTGGCACAGGCGACTACTATAAACGCAGAGAGGCAAGCCTTCAAAAAGAAGAACACGGAGGCGCTCATGCTCCTGGCCTCCGAGATAGCCAAGTTGCAATGGGGCTGCTTCCAAAGCTGCAAGTTGACAGCCAAAGCTTGGCAAGAACTCTGCGTCATCCACCAATCCAAGTTTCTCCTGAACAAAACATACATGATGAAGCAGCTCCTTATAGTGAGATCGAGGAGGGAGATGATGCCATCTCCGCCATGCAGCAGATCGAGTCGCTCCCCTCACAATGCAACGACGTGGGGTAGAAGAAGTTACAAATTAGATCTGCCTTCTTCTTCCAGCACTCACGCACCCAGTGGCCTGACTTCTTATCATTGTGGCACTTTCCCTTCTTCTTTCCTCCACCTCTGCCACCGTGGGTTGATGCAGCACTATCCCCGTGACTCATGTTGGTGACAAGGGTTACGTCCAGTCCGCTTCCTCCTTGTCCCTCCCTGTGGCGCTCCTCGTCAAACAGCAGGCTCTCTTCCACATCTTCAAGCAAGAAATTTTCATCATACTGGTCCAGGAAAACAATGAGATGAGTGAAGCTGCTAGGAAGGCCATAAAGGATGGTCAGCATGAGAACACGTTCCTTGACACAGGCCTCAATCGGAGCAAGCCGGTCAGCCAAAGCTTTCACCATGTTGAGATCATCGATCATGGAGCCCAACTCATCCATCTTCACGGTGTGAAAGCGACAACGCAGTTGCGTATTCATGAGGATTGAATTTAAAGCATCATTGGACTCAAGCTTGTTCCAAGCCTCTTTTGGGGTGAGTATGATGCAAACAAGTTGTTGTCGTTCAGCGAGGTGGATGTAGATGGTGGCGAGGGCGCGGTCCTGCTTCTCGCGATGGGTACGGGTTGCGGCAGCGGAGAGGGAGGATTCAACAGAGTCAGCCTCACTCACATTGCTCCAGATTCCCTTCTCCATCAGCACCATCTTCATGTTGTTGCTCCAGTTGAAGAATTTCTTGCCTTCAAAATTGGCGATGTTGACGCCGGTCGCCACAGAAGCGGATGTTGCCATGTTGACTGCAACGTTGGCCCACGAACGGCCTCTCTCACACACCAATGTGCAAGGGATGCCTCAAAGACGAGGCAAGGCCTTTTTCTGGCTCTGATAGCACTGAAACAATCAAAGGAAGCCCTCAGGGAGGTGATTAAGCTCACCAACAGCCGCTAGGCAGCACCAATTGGATGTGAGAGACAAGTTGTAATTCCTCATTCTTTCTACATGCGTGACAGCTGCACCTATAGCTGCAGCGCGCTAGGTTTACTCCCAAGCACAAGCTCAGATATGGAAAGAAACAAGGGTCAATTACTTTGGCTTGCACGACTTCGCTAACTAATGCCTCTAACGAGAATGCCTTGAAAACTATTTCTGTCGCCTAGAGACAACGCAACTTTTTTGCAATGCCTAGAACTAGTTTCGGCGCATCATAAGCCGACAAAGTGCGTTAGATGAAATAGAGCAGACATTCAAAGGGATACGATAACTTTTGGGACACATGAGGGCTTCTCAACACAAGAAGATGGAGAAGGGTACATACGAGCCATACAACTGCGTGGACGTCAAGGAAGAAAACGACCAACATGTTAGAATTTGAGTGAAGATAAGGTCTTAGAGTCATGATGCTGAATTTTTTTTCTATCATAACAAAGGAGCCCTGTCAACTGTCGTTCATATACAGTGGAGAAGAGGTTGTTAAAACAAAACAATGATTGAATTTAGGTAAATAAAGAATATTCACGTCAACAAGAAATCAGTTCATTATTTCAAAACATGTTTTCAATTTTATTTTATTGTATGGAAATTGAGATAACATAAGAATAATGCAAAACTTGACTAGGTGAAAAAGGATGACATCTTTAAATCATGACAGAAGCATTGTAAAAAATGAAATCCTACAATTTTAATTTAAAAATATTATTATTTTATAATCCTTATTTTCAAATTGATGGTAAAAAAACAGGAATAATACTCATATGTAAATTTTAATTGTTTTATAATTCAGATCTCTTAATGTTTTAACAAACTAGAATTTTTTTGATGATGTGTTCCATTTAATCCATAAACATTCTAATTAAATAATGTCAAAAAAAATTCCTTGAATAACCATATTATTTACACAAATTAATACACATATGTATATATGTATGTATAGAAATAATACGATAATTCATCATCACTTTCATAAGTTTAATGTGTAACTTAGTTTCACCAATTAAATTAGAAACATAAAACTTTCTTAGAGGTGAAACGAAAATTTTCAATGTGTTCACTATATTTAGAATCAAAATATTCGAATAATACTTTATCAAAAAACTAAGTTTTCGATTAAAAGCTACATATTTCATTATTGAAAAAACTAAAAATTGATATAAAAATCTTCCATATTGATTCGATTTCAATATGAAAAATAAACATAAAGTTACACATACTAACTTCAATGGGGAAAAGTTTCTGCTTTAGGTTTGAATGAGTTTTTCTTGTACACAAAAAAATGAATACCTTGTTTTTTAAGTATAAAATATAACCATAGATATAAAATAAAACAAACAACGAAGAAATGCATGTTTTAATGCCTTTGAATCTACCCATATGTCCAGAAATTAGTTATCTCCTTGTTTTTTAATTATAGGTTGCATTTTAACCTTCGATACAAGTGCTGAAAATCAAATCAAATGTGCAAAATCCATAGCAAAATGTAAAATGTTACATGAAATAATGTTTAAATTTGCATTTTTATCATGATAAAATATTTCATGAAGAGTGATTTGAAAAACTTTTTGTAACTATTATTTTTAATACAGTTCTTATGGATTAGAATCCTGAAAATTAATTGTAAATAATGTTCTCCTTTCATTGATGTTCTATTTGCTGTTCTTCTCAATTTATGTAGTAAACTTTGGTGTTTTATGTGCTTTTGTCATATTTATCCAAAAACATGTTTGATTTTGTTAGATTTTTGTTCTATTTAATGCCTCTTCTATCAGGAATGTTAGATTATTGAGAATTAAGTTACAAAAAATAACAATATATAATATTCTTTAATAGATTTATTAAGAACAATCTCATGAAGGAATACATTCCATAGAAATTTTAGCACAAGACTTGAAGGACCGTTGATTTTTCCAACTGACAAAGCCAAACGGAATCCAAATAAGATTTATTTCTTCATATTTTGACTTATTTCGAATATGAGGTTTTTAAATGGATTCATAGAAAAGAATAATTTGAATGTTTTTCATGTTTTGTTCTACTAATGACGTATTTATTTTTTGTGCATTTCATGGCTTTCATGTGACCTATTGAATGCATATGTAAGTCATACCATAATGATTTCATCATGAAATCATCATGAAATTTCCTTCTCATGAGAAAAAATTCATATCGAAATTAAATGCAATGGTCTCACTAAACAAAATTATTTTAATAGCATTCAACATAAAATGTAACTTGTTTTATATCATATCACGAACAAATTTCTCTCATACTTGTTCTTGCTTTCAATGTCAATGATGTTTGGTGGATGATGTACTTTGCTGCTTTGTTTTAAAATGCCCCCTTTGGAACTGAATCATTGTTCAGACCTTCGAAAGTCCTTTTCATTACATCTGATCTACGCTGCCCGAGGTCGAGGCGCAAAAAGTGCTTCTATCCATCGCAAAAAAGTTGCGCTGTCTCTACGCGACCGATATAGTTTTTGAGGTATTCTAGTTCGAAGAATTAGTTGGCGAAGTCATGCGAGCTGAAGGAATGGACCCAAGAAACAAAAGTCGGGTTCCGAAATAGACTAAATTAGTTATACGTTCGAACTATCGAAAAAAGCGCTTATCTAAATACTCAGCCACCCGTGCGAACGGCTATTACAAAATGGACAAACTAATAGTTATGGCTCTTTTTCATGCTGTTTCCATGCGATAGACGTAGTAGTTAGACTAAATACTTCAACTTTGAACTAGATAGGTACATAGGTTGGTGATGCATGGGTTTGAACCGGACTGGCCCGTTCTCACGTGCGTTGCCCAGTTGGGTCGCAGACCCGGAGCACAATGGCCTGTGAAGTAAAATTTCAAACGGCTCTAGGGAGCCACGTGTCGGTTTTTTTAGCGACTTGGGCATCCCCACGGTGATATGAATTGTCTCAAGACTCGTGCGTCACTATCACTTGTGTTCACCATGGACACTGTTCGGCGCCGTTCAGCAGCACGCCGTGCACTAGTCCGTTACATCCGAGACATTCATGCGGCTATACGTGAGCTTGTACGTGAACTTCTTGGCACCCTGATCCTCCGGATCTTCTCTCGGCTGACGCGTCGATGCATGCACGACAGCTACTTCCTTGCACAGCATTGGATAGTAGAGTTTCAAAGTGGTCATCCTATGCGCCTGTAAAATATGTCGCGGATCACCGTGGCCACGTGGAGAGGAATCCTCGGCCTCCTAACGACTGAATCGTCACTACGCGACACTCAACTTGCTTCCGAGAAAAAGCTATTCATCTACCTCCAATGCGTGTGCCATGAGTATTCGGCAGCTAATGGAGCATTTTCAACGTGGTGCAGCAACCATTTCACGCGTTTTGCCAGAGGTTGTTGAAGCCCTACAGCACATCTCATTGTGCGTTCTATGTCAACCTCCCCTTGGGGATCCTCCATTCGCTGCATGGTCCGGTTGTTGTGATTACTTATTATGGTTCAACGATTGCGTCGAAGCCATAGATGGGACACACGTTCCCATCGTCGTCACCCGTATCTGACGGCCAGCATTCATTAAGAGGCACTTGTAGGTGACCCAGAACGTGCTTGCGTCGTGTACCCCTGATCTACTGTTCACTTTTGTCACAGTCAGGTGGGAGGGATCTGTACATGATGCGCGCATGTTTACAGATTCCCTTTGCCGAGGCTTCCATTAACCGGCTGACAAGTTTGTCCTTGTAGACGCTGCCTTTCCAGAGGGCTTCGGTCTAATGCCACCTTACAGGGGAGTTCAGTACCATTTGCAAGAGTTTGGACCCGGAGAACTGCGCCCATCGAACTGTCAAGAGCTTTTCAACTTCCGTCACGCATCCGCACGATCCATGATCGAACGGGCGTTTGGAGTTTTGACAGCCCGTTTTTGCATCTTACATGCCCTACCCAGCTATGAGGTAGGTTTCCAATCAAGTCTTGTATTGTCGTGTTTTTTCACACACAACCTCATTCAACAGCACCAAGAAGTGACGTTTCCAGGGTGGGAAGAGAGAAATTCAGCAGCTGGGACAGAAGTTACACCGCGGCGACAACGTCCAAACGTGCGACAACGTGGCGACATTTTCATTCGGCGACAAAGGCAAGAAATAGCAGAGGCCATGTGGCAAGATCATCTGTGTAATGTTCATGACAAGTAAACATTGTGGACTATCCAGCTTCAATGAATAATGAACATGCCAATAACAATGACAGGAGTGGATTTGCTTAATAGAAATAATGCATTACAAAATCATTGGCAATTCAAAAGAGTCCTACTCCCCCTGTTCTAGAGTCTCCTGTGCCGCGAGGCCCTCCACTGGCGCATGCATGTTGCTGCCACCTGCCCCGCCCTCGCTGTCCGCTTCGTGCTTCTCCCACTCCTCAACCTCCTCCTCTTCCTCGTTGTCATCCTCCTCCTCCTCCTCCTCTTCCTCCTCGGCTGCGTCACAACCATCATGCTTAGGCGTGGGACCGAGGAGTAGGTTTAAGACACGCGCACAAACCCCCCCTATGAGTACACATACAAAGTTCTCATCTTCTCATCCTTTTGCAGCACGTCAAGCAGCTCCATTTTATCATCATCCATCATTGTCTTGTCGTTGCTTATGTCATGGACCGCCATCGCCCATGGGGTCTTGGGTCCGTCGTCACGAATGACGCACTCCAGACGGCCAGCACTTTTCACAAGCGTTGCAAGCTTGTCGACGTGGCGTTCGAAAACTTTGCGACGTACGACCTTGACGTCATCATCCTCCACACTTGCCTTATCCTTCAACCCGACCTTGCGCGCCTCTTCTGAACTAAAAACATGTGCACCGACTGCTTTGTTTTTTATCCACAATTTTGTTGCAATGTCATACCATGGTGAATTACGACCCCGGAGTTTAGCAACAGCAGGATTCGTCCTCTTCAAAGCATCCTAGCTTTTGTCCAACGAATGTGATCAATCTGTGTGCCGCTCTTACCAACGATGTCGTAAGCGAGACGCCATAATTTCGCTTAATTGTTGTAGCGATTGCGAACTTGCTCCGTGGAGACGTCGAACTTCAGCTTTTCAGAAAAATGTTTGGCGATCACCGGATGCATCTTTGTCTGCCACCCGCGGATTTCACGGAACTCGCCAGCGTACTCGAGCGCCAGCAAAAGGAGCGCGACGTCCTTCTCGTGTGTCCACCAGTTCTTGCTAAGCCCACCGGCAGTCTCCACCGTCGCATTGCTGTTGGCACGGAACTCCGACGACGCAGGGAACGAGGCAGCTTGACTGGCGGTGTCGTTATAATTCGCGGCTGCCACGTCAGGAGTAGGCTTCGCGATGACGCGTGGCTCTTCCAAGGCTTCGTCGTACCATATCGGCGTTGAAGGAACATGGACCCCGCGCATGGCAGCGGCCGATTGGTTGTTGCCAACCAACGGAGTCCGGTTGAAGCTATCATTCGCCGGTGCGAGAGGAGGTGAGGCGACATATGGACCCATGTGCAGACGCTGCCGTTGTGCCTCGTTCACCTCACGTGCTAGGTTGCGCAGCTGCGCCATGCAAGCGGAGATTGGGACGTGCATGGAAGCACCGTTGCGCGGAGTCGACGTGGCTGCAGTCGCGACTGCGAGGTAGCTGGCAGTGGACGAGTTGCACCGGTGCTGACGACGTGAGATGTCCATGGTGGAGGGTTAGACAAGTGTGAGAAGGACAGAACTAACATTTAATGAGGCATGCAGGCTCGTTGTCATCGAGCCGCATCGAGGGCGACCCGGCGATTGCCGAGTCGGCCCGTTCGAACATCCGAAATACGAACGCCCAAACTAGCAAATCTTTGGAGGTCACGAGCGTGCATCCTGGCTGTTTGTTAAAAAGTGCAGTATATTTCGCGATTTGGCTTAAACCATAACTATTTAGTTGACCTATCTGACGCGCTTCGTGCATTTAGTCCATTTAGTTCAACTAATTAGTCGATTTCCCGAGCCGCGTCCTTGGTCAACCAATTAGTCAGGATGAACTACGAGGGAAATCGACGTGGCAGTCGCGACCCCCTCGCAAGAGTAAACGGCCGTTCCGCGACGTAGACGGCCACTTACGCGAGCGGTCGCCACACCGTTCGCGCCATCGCGGACCTAACTAATAACTATTTAGTCGATTTCGGAACCCCACCAAAGACGACGTTTGCTCTTCATCTGCATTCCACCTGACTTCGTGATCATCGACCATCCCCCCCCCTCCCCCCC
>SZWC01038116.1:0-14112 GCA_023375785.1 Penium margaritaceum
ATATCTATATCTATATCTATATCTATATCTATATCTATATCTATATCTATATCTATATCTATATCTATATCTATATCTATATCTGTATCTATATCAATATCTATATCTATATCTTTATCTATATCTATGTCTATATGCATATCTATATCTATATCTACATCTATATCTATATCTATATCTATATCTATATCTATATCTATATCTATATCTATATCTATATCTATATCTATATCTATATCTATATCTATATCTATATCTCTATCTATCTCTATGTCTATATCTATATCTATATCTCTATCTATCTCTATGTCTATATCTATATCTATATCTCTATCTATCTCTATGTCTATATCTATATCTATATCTCTATCTATCTCTATGTCTATATCTATATCTATATCTCTATCTATCTCTATGTCTATATCTATATCTATATCTCTATCTATCTCTATGTCTATATCTATATCTATATCTCTATCTATCTCTATGTCTATATCTATATCTATATCTCTATCTATCTCTATGTCTATATCTATATCTATATCTCTATCTATCTCTATGTCTATATCTATATCTATATCTCTATCTATCTCTATGTCTATATCTATATCTATATCTCTATCTATCTCTATGTCTATATCTATATCTATATCTCTATCTATCTCTATGTCTATATCTATATCTATATCTCTATCTATCTCTATGTCTATATCTATATCTATATCTCTATCTATCTCTATGTCTATATCTATATCTATATCTCTATCTATCTCTATGTCTATATCTATATCTATATCTCTATCTATCTCTATGTCTATATCTATATCTATATCTCTATCTATCTCTATGTCTATATCTATATCTATATCTCTATCTATCTCTATGTCTATATCTATATCTATATCTCTATCTATCTCTATGTCTATATCTATATCTATATCTCTATCTATCTCTATGTCTATATCTATATCTATATCTCTATCTATCTCTATGTCTATATCTATATCTATATCTCTATCTATCTCTATGTCTATATCTATATCTATATCTCTATCTATCTCTATGTCTATATCTATATCTATATCTCTATCTATCTCTATGTCTATATCTATATCTATATCTCTATCTATCTCTATGTCTATATCTATATCTATATCTCTATCTATCTCTATGTCTATATCTATATCTATATCTCTATCTATCTCTATGTCTATATCTATATCTATATCTCTATCTATCTCTATGTCTATATCTATATCTATATCTCTATCTATCTCTATGTCTATATCTATATCTATATCTCTATCTATCTCTATGTCTATATCTATATCTATATCTCTATCTATCTCTATGTCTATATCTATATCTATATCTCTATCTATCTCTATGTCTATATCTATATCTATATCTCTATCTATCTCTATGTCTATATCTATATCTATATCTCTATCTATCTCTATGTCTATATCTATATCTATATCTCTATCTATCTCTATGTCTATATCTATATCTATATCTCTATCTATCTCTATGTCTATATCTATATCTATATCTCTATCTATCTCTATGTCTATATCTATATCTATATCTCTATCTATCTCTATGTCTATATCTATATCTATATCTCTATCTATCTCTATGTCTATATCTATATCTATATCTCTATCTATCTCTATGTCTATATCTATATCTATATCTCTATCTATCTCTATGTCTATATCTATATCTATATCTCTATCTATCTCTATGTCTATATCTATATCTATATCTCTATCTATCTCTATGTCTATATCTATATCTATATCTCTATCTATCTCTATGTCTATATCTATATCTATATCTCTATCTATCTCTATGTCTATATCTATATCTATATCTCTATCTATCTCTATGTCTATATCTATATCTATATCTCTATCTATCTCTATGTCTATATCTATATCTATATCTCTATCTATCTCTATGTCTATATCTATATCTATATCTCTATCTATCTCTATGTCTATATCTATATCTATATCTCTATCTATCTCTATGTCTATATCTATATCTATATCTCTATCTATCTCTATGTCTATATCTATATCTATATCTCTATCTATCTCTATGTCTATATCTATATCTATATCTCTATCTATCTCTATGTCTATATCTATATCTATATCTCTATCTATCTCTATGTCTATATCTATATCTATATCTCTATCTATCTCTATGTCTATATCTATATCTATATCTCTATCTATCTCTATGTCTATATCTATATCTATATCTCTATCTATCTCTATGTCTATATCTATATCTATATCTCTATCTATCTCTATGTCTATATCTATATCTATATCTCTATCTATCTCTATGTCTATATCTATATCTATATCTCTATCTATCTCTATGTCTATATCTATATCTATATCTCTATCTATCTCTATGTCTATATCTATATCTATATCTCTATCTATCTCTATGTCTATATCTATATCTATATCTCTATCTATCTCTATGTCTATATCTATATCTATATCTCTATCTATCTCTATGTCTATATCTATATCTATATCTCTATCTATCTCTATGTCTATATCTATATCTATATCTCTATCTATCTCTATGTCTATATCTATATCTATATCTCTATCTATCTCTATGTCTATATCTATATCTATATCTCTATCTATCTCTATGTCTATATCTATATCTATATCTCTATCTATCTCTATGTCTATATCTATATCTATATCTCTATCTATCTCTATGTCTATATCTATATCTATATCTCTATCTATCTCTATGTCTATATCTATATCTATATCTCTATCTATCTCTATGTCTATATCTATATCTATATCTCTATCTATCTCTATGTCTATATCTATATCTATATCTCTATCTATCTCTATGTCTATATCTATATCTATATCTCTATCTATCTCTATGTCTATATCTATATCTATATCTCTATCTATCTCTATGTCTATATCTATATCTATATCTCTATCTATCTCTATGTCTATATCTATATCTATATCTCTATCTATCTCTATGTCTATATCTATATCTATATCTCTATCTATCTCTATGTCTATATCTATATCTATATCTCTATCTATCTCTATGTCTATATCTATATCTATATCTCTATCTATCTCTATGTCTATATCTATATCTATATCTCTATCTATCTCTATGTCTATATCTATATCTATATCTCTATCTATCTCTATGTCTATATCTATATCTATATCTCTATCTATCTCTATGTCTATATCTATATCTATATCTCTATCTATCTCTATGTCTATATCTATATCTATATCTCTATCTATCTCTATGTCTATATCTATATCTATATCTCTATCTATCTCTATGTCTATATCTATATCTATATCTCTATCTATCTCTATGTCTATATCTATATCTATATCTCTATCTATCTCTATGTCTATATCTATATCTATATCTCTATCTATCTCTATGTCTATATCTATATCTATATCTCTATCTATCTCTATGTCTATATCTATATCTATATCTCTATCTATCTCTATGTCTATATCTATATCTATATCTCTATCTATCTCTATGTCTATATCTATATCTATATCTCTATCTATCTCTATGTCTATATCTATATCTATATCTCTATCTATCTCTATGTCTATATCTATATCTATATCTCTATCTATCTCTATGTCTATATCTATATCTATATCTCTATCTATCTCTATGTCTATATCTATATCTATATCTCTATCTATCTCTATGTCTATATCTATATCTATATCTCTATCTATCTCTATGTCTATATCTATATCTATATCTCTATCTATCTCTATGTCTATATCTATATCTATATCTCTATCTATCTCTATGTCTATATCTATATCTATATCTCTATCTATCTCTATGTCTATATCTATATCTATATCTCTATCTATCTCTATGTCTATATCTATATCTATATCTCTATCTATCTCTATGTCTATATCTATATCTATATCTCTATCTATCTCTATGTCTATATCTATATCTATATCTCTATCTATCTCTATGTCTATATCTATATCTATATCTCTATCTATCTCTATGTCTATATCTATATCTATATCTCTATCTATCTCTATGTCTATATCTATATCTATATCTCTATCTATCTCTATGTCTATATCTATATCTATATCTCTATCTATCTCTATGTCTATATCTATATCTATATCTCTATCTATCTCTATGTCTATATCTATATCTATATCTCTATCTATCTCTATGTCTATATCTATATCTATATCTCTATCTATCTCTATGTCTATATCTATATCTATATCTCTATCTATCTCTATGTCTATATCTATATCTATATCTCTATCTATCTCTATGTCTATATCTATATCTATATCTCTATCTATCTCTATGTCTATATCTATATCTATATCTCTATCTATCTCTATGTCTATATCTATATCTATATCTCTATCTATCTCTATGTCTATATCTATATCTATATCTCTATCTATCTCTATGTCTATATCTATATCTATATCTCTATCTATCTCTATGTCTATATCTATATCTATATCTCTATCTATCTCTATGTCTATATCTATATCTATATCTCTATCTATCTCTATGTCTATATCTATATCTATATCTCTATCTATCTCTATGTCTATATCTATATCTATATCTCTATCTATCTCTATGTCTATATCTATATCTATATCTCTATCTATCTCTATGTCTATATCTATATCTATATCTCTATCTATCTCTATGTCTATATCTATATCTATATCTCTATCTATCTCTATGTCTATATCTATATCTATATCTCTATCTATCTCTATGTCTATATCTATATCTATATCTCTATCTATCTCTATGTCTATATCTATATCTATATCTCTATCTATCTCTATGTCTATATCTATATCTATATCTCTATCTATCTCTATGTCTATATCTATATCTATATCTCTATCTATCTCTATGTCTATATCTATATCTATATCTCTATCTATCTCTATGTCTATATCTATATCTATATCTCTATCTATCTCTATGTCTATATCTATATCTATATCTCTATCTATCTCTATGTCTATATCTATATCTATATCTCTATCTATATCTATATCTATATCTATATCTATATCTATATCTATATCTATATCTATATCTATATCTATATCTATATCTATATTTATATCTATATCTATATCTATATCTTTATCTATATCTATATGTACATCTATATCTTTATTTATATCTATATATACACCTATATATCTATATGTATATCTATATTTATATGTATATCTACATCCATATTTTTATCAATAACTAAATCCTCATATCTATATCTATATCTATATCGATATTTAACTTTGACAATGTCATCCATATAGTGTAGTCCCCAAAACAGGCATCGGATGAATAATAGGAATATTTGCAGATCAATCTTCCAAATCATAGATTTTGAGGAGATTGGCTGAAACTCAAAGGCAACCGCAATACTGGTTTTTGCCTAGCATGCGTGAGTGAATGTGCATAACTAGCTTCACTCATATGATGACATCACAGATTAAAACTTATTCCTGCTACATGATCTTCTTTATCTATGCACGTCTTATTTCTTGGTAAAAGCCTCATTTACGTGTTTGAGAAGAGCAACGTCTAAAGCTAATCTCCATTTTCTTTTCCTTGTGTTGGTCTTTGTTTTGTCCCATGTACGACATGTGATATAGGTCCTTCCTGTTGCGGTTAACGCATGAGCGTACCATCCCCCTAATATTGTCTTGTGCAATGCAACCATGGATCAAAATGTACAATCATAAATGACACTCATGGAAATTCTCTTCTTTATTCTTGTTTTTTTCCCCTTTCTTCAGTAGCCATATGGAATGGGATCATTATCTTGCAATCTACACAGAATTGAGCTGCTAATCCATGATGCAAATGAAAGCGAGATATACAACGTACTCTGTATGGGTCCTTGACGCCTTGATCTCCTTGTTTGCATGTTGCGTGAGGTCGGTTTGCAGCTCTCCTGATGGGTGTAAGTGGAATAGGTTGTTGCCATATTCCTCACGTTCATGCATGCTAGGAAAGGGTGAAGAAGGGTGAACGTGTTTCAAAACTCCAGCAAGATAATAGGTTGACGTTCCGAGAGGGTGCTCCACTGCCCCTCTTTATTTGGTCTTACTGTCATAAGACAATCGATCACTAATCATATCCCTCCAAACTTCTTTTGGTGTTCTAGGTTCTTTCTGTTGTTGAAGGATTGTGTCAGCACATTACATGGCACACACATCTCCTCATGAGTTTGAAGGGGGAAGGAAGTTTCCTACTTCAACCATAAGAGCCGCAATTCTGAGAACGTGCTAATTTGTCTTCAATTTTAAAGATATAGTGATATGGGTGCACACTGACTTGGAATGGTGTGCTCATTTTTGGGTGTTCAAACATGTGGTTCCAACAAACGTGTCTTGTTTTAATTGTAGTGCTGCCTAATGGTGTAAGCTATGTATTAAACACATTGGTTTTAACTCTCTTTTCTGGCATATAAAACCACTTGCATGATGAATGAGTTCATGGAGAACCCTTTGAACCGAAGGCTCCCAAGGAATTGTTTTATTTGTGAACGATTTGCATGAGCATGATTGTTGAGCATATGATGGGTAATCTTGATCATAACTTCTAGGTCTTGATCAATCCTTGAGGGTACTCCTTACATATGCAAAACTACATTGTTGTAGCATGCATCTTGCGCATCATATTTGAGAAATGCACAAGTCCTCAAGAGGCCAAATGAATGGCTTAAGACTTGAAATTCGGGAAGCACGTCATTGCCAACATGACAACATGGATCTCTATAAAGAAACTGACGATGCTAAAGAGTTGAGGGAGTGGCATCTTTGCATGGCATGCAACAATCAACTTGTGTATGCCACCATAAGGGCTCAACCGAGGGAGTGTCATGTCCCTTGGGAGTTGCTAGACATGGACATTATGCACATATTTTGTAAATTCCATATTTTCCTACCTTGTTTAGCAAACGATTACTTCATGAATTTCTTCTCCGTTTAATTTAAATCATAAAAAATATGACCAATGTTGATTAGTCATTTCTTATTACCAAATTTAAATACTTTTTTCTTGCACTAGCTTTGCGCCTATCATAATGTGATGCTTCATCTGAACCTGTAGTCGCACATGGTACCATGGTAGGAATGCCTCATGCCACTTTGGTAGCACCACTTCTAATCTGCCTATCGTCGGCATCACTACTCATGTGTCCATCAAAAGCAGTTGTGCTTGTCTGCCCGCAGAAACATTGGTGATATTCTCCCTCCAAAATGCACTTCTGCTAGTGTGATAGCCACCAAAACCTGTGTTTGTCTGCTGATTGGCAAAACAGTGCTAGTCTGCCCGACGCTTAGACTCGTGGCGGTCAACCAACCACATGCACCTTTCTTCCACAGGCAAGTCATAGGCCCAACTCCCCCTTGCCCTCATCCAGTAGATGTGGTACCCTCCTTGCCTGAACGAGTTATGCCATTCACATTGAGGCTCTTCTATCTTCTGCCTATATCACTCATCTCGCTGGTTCAGCCCATACCTTCAGTGTCATGGTGTACAACTTGGAGCACGCCTCCACTTGCATCTTCAAGTATGGAATGTTCTTTTGTCCATGTAAACAAGCACGGCTTGGAGTTGTCAGTGCACAAAGTCACAAACATTGAGGATACAAAATCCTCGTGCAAATGAGGTTTACATCCATGTTGTCACTGAACTTGCTATGCCACTAGTGGTTGAATGCATCATGGTCTTCCTTCACTACAACTTCATCCTTCTCCTTACCATCTCTAGATAGGTCACACTTTAGTTGCATATCTTCCCTATCCCCTTGCCACATTTTAATCTAGTCCATGTATTAATTGTCTACCTTACTCCTTGAAATAATACCCCATAGGAATGCCATCATGCCATCCCTTGCCTTGGTCATATACTCCTGTGCCTCAATGACAACAACCAACAATTTGAAGCAAGCTCCCCTTGAGCCAATTTATTCAGCCACCAAAAATGGAATATTTCCCGACCTTCTTGAAAACAAAAAGAGGGTACGCACACTCAACAAAGCCATATTTTCCGACCTTCTTGAACTTTTCCCACATCTCTTGCTCAAGGATTGGGACAAAATTGATTCTATGTTGCTCTTCTTGGCAATAGTGTAAACACCCTTAACAACCACCTTCAA
Source organism: Penium margaritaceum (assembly GCA_023375785.1). Lineage (NCBI taxonomy): Eukaryota > Viridiplantae > Streptophyta > Zygnematophyceae > Desmidiales > Peniaceae > Penium > Penium margaritaceum. The sequence continues at coordinate 8,258 of SZWC01038116.1, forward strand.
ACTTTTCATGCGCTTAGTGCACTGCATTACAGTGTAGTGGTACTACACAAAATACTCATTTAACAAGATTTATTTCAATAGAACGTCAAAACAATTCACAAAAAGCACCTAGGCCGCAACCAGTTAGTATTTCTTATGGCTTATCTTGGCGAGGATTGGCATAAAAGCATCTTTAAACCAATCCATATTCGTTGGGCCACTCCACGAGCGGCCAGGTACACAATATTGTTTCACACCTTTTTCTACTCTATTTGGTTCACAACAATGAAATATGGACATTGAGGCAATAGAAAGTGTGCCTTTGGACATGGTGTCAAAACACTTGCTATGTACCATGAGCAAAACACTATCACCCAAGAGGAGCATTGAAGGTATTACAAGACAGACTAGCTATCCAGGAGACTACTCTAGGCTAGGTTTTCTCGTTGAGTGGTGAGAAATGGGTGTTCTCACGGTTTAAACAGGGATGTTACTACATGGGGTTGGCTTTGTACCATGCCCCCTTACTGCTTGGAAACAAAAATACAACTTTCGTGCATTGAGTAGCGTGGGTTTGCATGATGTCCTTATGCATTGCCAATAATGGCCATTTTCTATGCAACAGCTAGTACAAGGACGAGGACAGGTTTGCAACCTCGAAAAGTGCTAAGGTCATGTACCAGCTAGGATTTCAATAGAGCAAGGAAAGGCTAGGATGAGTTTGTGCAGCTAGACGCTATGGTTTATTCTCTTGCATAGACGTTTTCTACGCAAGCTTTCAAAACAAATGGACCATGAAGACCAAGTACTTGTTTCATCCTTGTTTAAGTTTACCTTATTCAATTCCAGCCAAGTCATTTGAAAAAAAGCCACAATTGCAAAGTGGTGTCCGTTTGTGGAAAGCTAACAGACACAAACAAGCAAGTGTCATGAAGAAGTCGGTGATTGGGCTCAGTCTCACAAACTTCATGAAGAAAAAAACTATAACAAATCTTGAACACACACACATTAGCATAAGATCTTGTGGGACTTGCATTCCCACCAAGCCCTTGCCAGTCTTGGCCCTCGCATTTCCATCCTTGTAATGCGCATGTCACTTTAACTCTCAGGTATACCAACGCAATCCATATCTATCCTCTTTACAAGTGAGCTACATAATGATGGCATCCATAAACTCGGTTGCAGTCACGTTCGAACGTGTGAGTAGCAAGATTTGACTTATAATTAAAGGGCTTCTTAAGAACGATCCACTTATCATATATTTTTATAGCTAAACTCTACATAGATTTACTGATTTCTCGATTTGTTTCCAAGTCCAATTAGTGTTTTCATATTTTTAAACCTATTCGTGGGTATTGTTGAGAAACATTTCACCAAATTAGTCCACTTTGTTGTATCTTCGACAGACGTTGTCCTTTTATGAACCTGATTATTAGAGTGTGTTCTTGTACCTCCAAAATTTATAATACAACAAGGTATCCATGCAATATATTACATTCATGAGCTAATTGATGAATATAAGAATTTTTTTTAACTAAGTAATATGGTTATGACTCCTCATTATTACAATAGGATTTACGAAAATTAGACATTTAAAAACATCGAACAAGAATCCAATTCCTACATGGATGCCGAAATCTAGAAGTATACAAATACACCTTAATCTTGCCATAATGTTACTTCCATTCGAGTTCCACAAAACCTCCTGCATTTGTAGATGTAACGGTGCAAAATTGAATGAAAATTGACTTTTGTCCAAGACTCCTATCTCTCCACTGTTGTACACATGTTCATGTTGCACAAATTACAACGATCATCACAACGATAAGCCGTGAAGGATGAATCATAGGAACCTAGGACCAAATCTAGAAATGCTCGACTTGTGTAGCTTAATAAAGAAACGTTGAATGTTTTCAATAGCTTGCAATGGTGGAGTATGTACCCATAGAAGGATTGATGCTAAGAATCCTTGCGTCTTCAATGAAAAATTCTAACTAATCTGGAATTTTCTCCTTCACCTCCTCTTGGATATCTTTGAGTTGTCTTCTTGAGTCTCCCATTATGTGATTATTTTTCTTAAGTTTTAGAAATTTTGCTAGTTCAAGGAGTTGGAAGAGAAATGTTTCTGGGTAAGTGGTGTTGACTGCCTATGTTCTGCATTAAAAGAGAAGTTGGGGTTAAAGTGCAAACGTTGCAAGGGGCAGAAATCCATCATTAAGGGAATAAATGGGCTGCGAGTGAAACCATACAATCATCAAGAGACACCAAACAATCATAGACTGATGGTTTAGCATTTTTTGGGAAGTTTTGAAACCTAGTTGGAAATTTTAGTGGTGTTGGATGTGTTGTGATGTAGATGGACATGCTTCCATCAAAGGTGCAACATCATGTTGACAGCAATAATCCTAATCCAACAAACTCAGTTATGGTGCTTGAAAGGGTTTCAATCAATGCAATATCCTCTGATACTGTACATGGGGCATGCAATAGCTATCGAATATGTTTTGACATGCAACCAATGAATTAGTGAATAAACGTGTGGATTTTTCTTACCCACCACGCCAACCCATAAATCTTGCCAAAGATGTGCCTTCAATGGATATCAATGGCTTCAAGCCTCACCAATGATACTACAAGCACTATGGTCAAGGCCTACTCATTTCTATTGTAACATCATTGAATTAATTTGTCTATCGAGTCCTCTGAACACAATCGATAGTAATCATTGTTGAAAGCGAAGGAGCTGAATGAGGGACTTTTTTAGTTATGTTTTTTCCACCAACAACAAAAGGCAACGGCCTTCATTTCATACAAGAGAGTTTAACCTCCTAAGAGACATGGATATGACAACATATCTGGTTTGCTAATTTGTCGTGTTTTGTAATGGAAAATTTTGGGAAAGAGTTCATTGGCCTCATTGTCATGCTTCAAGCCAATGCCCAACCGCCTCTATTTAAGAATGGTTTCTTAAACTTATTGCAGATGGCACAATGCTATGGTAAACGTTTTGTAGTAGTATGCGATAAAGGTTTCTTTACAATTTGACACTTAAGATTGTATGAAAATCATGATTGTTCCTGTTCACCCGCGATGTTGTGTAATTAGGTGCAAGATTGCAAGAAATCTTGTTTGCTAGGGAGATCACTTTCTTTTGTCTATGAGTGAGCCCACGGATTGCAACAGTTAAAAGCCAGTTCCTCGTTTGGCCTTATGGTGACAATAGTCCACGCATTATAATCAAAATCCATATTGGCCATAAAGTGTTGCTAGATATGAGATTTCTTGGAAATGGCTACGGTTTGCCATTTGCCTTACTATTCTAGCAATCATCTAGCGTGCGCTGGCCGCTCCTTTCAAATGTGTCCATGGAGGTGACCGATAGGAAATGGATAGTTTGAGCGAGCGATATTAATAAAAGATGGTCCATTATTGCATAATGAGTTCCTAAAGCAATTTTCAACATTGAAAAGCACGAGATATCCTTGTAAGTATAATAGAAAAAGAAAATGAAACTATAGAGAGAATTTGAAGAGTCTTCAAAGCATAATGAAACGCTCAATAGGTGATCGAAACTAAGATGTTTTTATTCACCCTTCCTTGGGATGGAAACCCATGTCAGATAATCTTCCACATGAAAACATTCATGAAATAGATAAGAATTGTTTGATGAAGTACATATCATTGAATTTGTTTTTGTACGCTTAATCTCTCTCCCTCCCTCTCTATCTCTCTCTCTCTCTCTATTTCTCTCTCTCTCTCTCTCTCTCTTTCTCTCTCTCTCTCTCTTTGTTTCTCTCTCTTTCTCTCCTGTGGTTTTTGGTATGGATTTTCCAAAAACGTAACTGCCTAATTTGTTAAGGTGGAAACTCCTACATCATAAATAAAGAAATAATTTTAGTATGTTGATGAAAAATGAAGATGGGTTTACCAAAAGGTGATGTATGGTAAGCGCTTGCTATAATCTTATCTTGAAGGACTTAAAAAGTCAAGAATAATACTTAAAACCATGATCTTGAAACATGTTTTCATAATTCGAGACTTGTCAAGGTAGTTTCCACATTGTTAGATATTCACATTGTAAGTTTGTGTTTGTAAAATAACATTCTTTAAAATAACATTTTCCCATTCAACGAAGGTCGTTTGAAAATTTTTAAAAATACAACTCTTTGAATACATCAAATTCTTCATTTTCAAAACAATAATCTTCTTGAAAACCAAGTGTATATGTTTTTTGTGTCTACCCATACACTTAAAGTTTTGTAAAAAACACGAATTTACACAATTTCATATTTCATTAATTATAGTCATTGTTTTCACTCAGAAATCTGTAAATGATGGTATTTTGAGGGGGTTACTATCATATAAAATCACAAAAATGTATAAAACGTTAATAAACCTTTTTCATTCAGGAACAAATAGTAGATTTTGTTGTTTAACTTAAATTGTAGTAGTTTTTCCGATTCAAATGTTTGATGAAATCTTCATGAAGCTAAAATTATTTCTAAAGATTAGATTTTTGTTGAAATGTAGACTGAAAATGAATTGTTCTTATATGAAAAGTTAAATTAGGGAAAAATGTTATATGAGTGATCAAAATCTGAAACTTCGTATTATCATTAACACAAAGTTTCAGATATACAAATGTAAATCATGTTTTAATCCTTTATTCATCTTCATTGATGTATTAAAGTTGAAGGTTTTTTTAATTTATTTCCTAACCTGATGAAGGGTGAAGAATCACGTTTTCATTTTCACCATCGATTGAAGGTTTCACAATGCTTGGAAGAAAAATAAAGACCTCACAAAAGGTCCATTTTTTTTAATGTACTGGTCCTTTTTTTTATCTTCTGGAGCATGGTCGAAGGTTAATTTTGTTCCATTATGTACATCTTTTTGTTTTTCAATGTGGAGAATTGTTTGAGGCTATTTATGAGTGTTTTTTTCAACATCGCTTTGTTGTGCAAATTTTAGCCCGTCGCCCGCGTTAATGGCCACAATTGAAAGGAGGAGCAGTCGCCCGTTTCATTTTGGCTAGAACCGTAGGGCAGGCTGCCTACTGCAGCCTATTATCGCCAAATCTGATATCGAGCGACACATTATGGCTAAAATGTACGTTCTTTCCGAGCTGTGACAGTTGTTTCGAGGTAGTTCAAGAATATGTCAAAACGAGAAAAATGACTTTAAAGCCGCGTGACGAGTTGGAGTCTTTCCGACCACCAAAAAAAAGTCGGAGCTGACACTATTTCATGGACCAGACGTCACAATTGGTAACATTTGACAAAAAACGCTGGAGATTCTCCACCAGTATTGACCGCCAGTTGGGTGTGTTCGTGGATTTAACCTTTGTTTTCGGTTCTCGACCCGGCTGCCTGTTTGATTGCACCACCGGTTCTCCAATTTTTTTTTGTTCTGCTTTTTTGGTTAGCACTTGTCTGGTAATGCTTGAGCGAACATGCGTGGTTAGGATTAATCAACTTTGCCTTCTCACGCGCCTTGAAATGCATGGTTTATCGCAGATTCGAATATTCTGAACCGTTCGATACGAATTACTGACGCTTGCGAAGCATCTTCTGTATTTCTGCATCGATTTTCTGCAAGATTGTCAACGATTTTAGATTGATGACGTCATTTATCGCGTCAGCAGTTTTCCGCTTGTTCGCTCTACCATTGCCAGGCACGCCCACTATTTGTTGGTGGATGAGGCTTCAACCGCATTCACCCATTCTAACCCGCGGCCTATTTAGCCGTATCCGTCTGTAGAATCCTGCTTCGCTTTGCGCGAACGACAGAGAGAGAGAGAGAGAGAGAGAGAGAGAGAGAGAGAGAGAGAGAGAGAGAGAGAGAGAGAGAGAGAGAGAGAGAGAGAGAGAGAGAGA
>SZWC01038118.1:0-14112 GCA_023375785.1 Penium margaritaceum
CTCTCTCACACACACACACACACACACACACACACACACACACACACACACACACACACACACCAAATCACCCCAAAAGCATTCACTGCTGAAACGTTTGTGCACGTACAAAACACATGGTGAAGATTTTCAAGTATGAATGAACAACATTGTATCTTCAAAGGGTGATGAATGTAGCATTGACGTGATCTGTTGCCACTACATCCGGTGACACTGTAGACATGGGGGCATGGTGCCGGCATGAGTTGATACCTTTCAATGATGTGACAGCTAGTGATGTCCACACAATTACTCCACCAGTAAATTGTGTCAGTTACAAACTCTGACCTTACATGAATTTTATCTTGTATGTTTTCTTATGGTGAGCTTATGAGGGCCCATGTATGTTGGGTCAGGAATCAACAATCAACAATCTGTCAGGAAATCAGCGTGGTTCAGTGCCGAGGTTTGAGTGGAATTCTCTAGTACAAACTCTGACCTCAACATGATTTGTTTTGGACGAATCTGAGCGTCAGCTTTTTGTTGGCCTCAAGCTATTTGAGCACGAATGAAGAGACTGTCAGTTTTGCGAAGGGAATGATGTATTATGTTAGTTTTTGTACATGGAGACAAATGAAAACATTTATAGAGTTAGTCATGAGGTCTTGAACGCACCAAACTGTGCGCGATTCGGCCAAGTGTAGCCCAAGCTGCGCTTGCCAAAGCGCAGTTCCCACCCACCACAGAAACACCTAACGCCTCCATGGTGCGCACACGCCATGACGACTTCCTTCACGTGTAAAACGCCCTTCTCGAGGCACATATTTCTTTGTACGTGATGGAGGTGTCCCCTGGAGTGTTTCGACACACCTTGGTCACTTTTCAGTTGAGTTTGATGATGGGGTGCAACAGGGTTTGAAACCTGTCCGCGGACCTTAGTCATAGTTTTTAGTATCCCTGAGTAACAAAATGTACTGCTGCGTTTTGAACGCCGAGCCATAGTATTGGCTGTCCCTCAGTAACAACATGCACTACTGGATCCGGCGGATGTTTTCCCGGCATAATTCCGCTATACCCACTGTTTGGGCCTCCGAATTATCTCCTGGCCATTTCTCGCACATTTTTAACACCTTACTCACTTTGCACAAAATATACATGTTGTACCCACTTTTCTCGAAGCGCCTGAGATCATGCATGCCGCGCCCACTATTGCAAACAAATTCTTGGTACACCGGTTGCAGAGGATTTAGTTCGACGACAGTGGGTATCCCAAGTATGACTTTCTACGTTTCATTGGTTTCACATGATATTTTATTTCATCCTATGTTCATTTTTCCTTTATGTCACGAAGTTTCTATCATTTCTGTTTTTACTGACAAATAGTCGCGTTTTTGGTACGTAAGACACTGGGGGTGTCATTTTTGTTCACTTAAGAATCTTTTAATTGATCGTTGAAAAATGGCCGTTGGTCTTTCGTGTACATCACAATCACATGACCGTGGATTTCCACGGTCATGTTATTTCTGTGGCCCATTCAAGGGCTTTCTCGTTCGCGTTGTGAACGAGAAAAAAAGCCCTCCAATGGGCCTATCGGCCTTTGTCCTACCGACCCCTTCGAGGACTGTTTCGCTCGTTCGTTACATGAACGAGCAAAGCAGTCTTGTTCACTTTAATCTGTTCACTTCAGTTTGCTATGATGTTAAAAACAAAAGAGCGAGGTTGGATGAGTAGTTGTTTTCGAGAAACTCTCCCAAACACAGATTAAAGAAGTCGACATTGAATCGACGTCTATATTTGCATCGTAAACATAAAGGCCAAATCGACGTCATCGTCAATTTTTATCGGCGTATTTCTCATGGCGATGTCGTCGACATGAGGAGCGCAAAAAACAGGGCGAGTTGGTGATAGGACCTTGTCCAGTCAACAGCCCGATATTCGTCGTCGGCATTTGCCGACAAGGACTAGCCAAAGAGGGAGTCGATGGGCTGGTTTGCTACCGCAAGCCAGCCCGTCGGAGTCCCATTGTCGCCGGTCGATACCGGCATTGAGCCCTTGTGCCGGTATCGCAACTATCGAGGGTATCGGCGTCAGTATTGAGTAGCCGTCCAGCTCAATACGGATACCGGTACCGATACTTTGTTTTCCTAGTTCGACGACTCTTTAGCATAGCGAAAGTCGTAAAAACACAAAGAGAGTGAGAGAGAGATTGGTGGGGGTGTGAAAGAGAGAGACACGCGAAGGTAAAAAAGCAATGAACATATACAAAGAATAATCGTGAACATGTAAGTTGCTTCCAACTCTTGACATATGTTTCTTAATAAAAGGAAATGTTTAAGCATATAGGACCTAATCTGTGCTTGAGTCAGTGAGTAAGGTTTTCTTTTCATGTTGTCGGGTGTACTTAGGTAGAGTGTCATAGTGGGTATGCGGAGAATTATTTTGGTCCCCATACGATTATTCGCACGATGGACATCCGGGGTATTAGTTTTTAATAGTGGCCCTCAAAAGTATTTTATACCTTTGGTGGATGTTTTAACAGTTTTTCTGTTAAAGTGGACCCCCCATTCGTTTTCTGCAAAAATTTGGTATGGTGTACATCAGTTGCGACGACAGAGTGTATGTGGGAAAAGTACCCATATTTTCCATCGGACGCCTCGACAGTCTTCCGGGGTGAAGTCCCCGGATGGACATTTGTTGCTCAGTCCAGTCAAATTTTCACTAGAAATCGAGTCGCGGCCGGCTCCCAGAGCCACTGCCCACACTCTAACTTTCAAAGCTCATCTCCCTTGTTACTTGTCCGATTATGGTGAAACAACTTCCACCGGCTTCATGGACTCATCACAATTTAGGGACAATCTTCCATTTTAGCATCCGAGCACTCCTGAAGCCGCTAAATCCAACTGCGAGGATTTTCCTCTCTCTGGTGGCTCGTCGACGCCTCTCGGTGCCGCACTTGGGCATGCAGAGGGGCAAATTCTCAACATTCTTCACCTTGCACCTTCCATGCCCACTGCTCTTGCTTTCTTTCACTCATCTTTTGCTGCGTCTTCCAACCCATCATAGATGGTCATCCCAAGCCCAGCCACGCTCATCATGTGTCTGTCTGCAAGGTGCACTTAGGTGAAGCAATTCACAAGCACGTTGTGCATGCTGTAGTGCTGCAGCACCACGTGCCACTTTTCAACCATGTTCCATGTGTGTTGATAACGCACGTGCTTCGTCCTCATGTGCTGCGTCAGGTTATTGTCAGCGCGATGAAGCCAGTGTTGTCCTCTTGGCCCATTGTAGGCTCTTGCTGCGGCACTCCTAGCTCCCCCAGCAACATGCGTAGCCACATCGCCTCCTTAACCGCCTTGGCCAGCGCGATGTTCATTGCTTCTACTGTGGAGGTGGCAACACAGTCATGCTTCATGCCGCACCACGAGACCATTACACCAGCAAGGAAGAGCACGTAACCGGATATGGACTTCCGCTTGTCCACATCGCCAGCATAGTCTGCATCCGTATAGCAGACTAGATGCAAGGGGTCCGCCCGCCCCTTGCCGTCGAACCTCTAGCACGCGTGCCGCTTCCCCTGTAGAAAGCGGAGGATGCGCTTGACCGCATGCTAGTGTAGTGGTCCTGGATCGGCCACGTATCTGCTCACTTGACCCACTACGCAGGTAAGGTCAAGTGGAGTCGCCACCATGGCATACATGAGGCTGCCCACCGCCGATTGGTAGGGTACCCCTGCCATTACGGCACTTAGTTCACAGGTCATGGGGACAGAACTGTCAACTTGTTTGCAGTGTTCCATGCCATACTGCATCAACACTTTGGCCCCATATTTGGCATGTCCAAGCTAAAGCATGAGCGTCTTCGGGTTCCACATAATGCTGACCTTGAGGTAGAATTCTAGCTCCCTCATGTCTGACATCTGGAACCTGCTGCTCCGCCACTCTTTCAAGTACTGTAGTCTTGGCAGGTCTGAGGAGCACAAGATCAGATCATCCACATCAAGTACAACGATCTGATGGGGCTTCTTGCTGCACCGCACGTACACGTTGTGATCCGCCTCCCAACGTTTGAAGTCGAGTTGTGCCATGAAGCTGTCCATCTGTTGGTACGAGCATTGGGGTGATTGTTTTAGCCCATACAAGGTCTTCCGCAGCTTGCAAACCTTGCCCTCCAGTGCCTCTTGCCCCGCCGGCACCTTCATTTAAATTCCTTTGTCAATAATGCAATTGAGGAAGGTCATCTTTACGTCCATTAGGTGGAGCTCCATATCCTTCGCGGTTGTCACGGGGGCAAACATCTCATCGAAGTGCTCACTCTTACACTTTGCATACCCCTTCGCTCCGAGCTGCACCTTGTACTTGTCCATCACACCTCCTTTTGTGAACTTGGTCTTGAAGACCCACGTGGAGCCGATGACCTTGGCATCTTTCGGTGTGTCAACCAGCTCCCACGTGTCGTTTTCTACAATGGAAACCAACAACACATTAATGGCAGCATCTCGCTGCTTCCCCTTGGGTAGCGCAAGTGCCTCTTGTATGGTCGTTGGCCTTGTTGACGCAACAAGCATGCACCGCGTCATGCCGATCCATTGACCAGTCCATGTGTTGAAGTGTTTCTCCGCTCTCCACTACCTCCCGCCACGGTGCGGCAGTTTTGGTGGCGCCTCGTTGCTCTTTTGCAATCCTTCGGACTCCACTCACTCCGATAAAACATCGACCGGAAAAATCCCCAAGGATCTCTTCCCCTCTGGTGAAACATCAACCGGTCTGGTGGCGCGTCCCGAGAACTTTCCTCCAATGCTCGACGCAAACTCAATCGAGAATGTGCGCTTCAGCACCCACAGTGCCTCCTCCGATGGATCTTTCCGCTGGAGCTCAAGCCCAACTGCATCGTGGTCAGAGTCCTCTGCATCGGTTGCTCCCTCCCTTATACTGTTGCGCTCTGACTCTACATCTATGACCTCTGCGTCCGCCGGCTCCTTTTCGTAGTCAAGGAGCTGGAACCACTCTTCCTGTTTTGGAGTGTTTCCGATGCTTATGTCATTACTACTACTGCTTAAGCTGTACTGCTCGTCAAAATCGAATGGGAATCCACTATGTCATACGCGCCACAATCTAATTGAGTGGGCAAAGAGGGCAAACCAGCCGCTGCCAAACATGGTGCGGACCATGCTTGTGGATGCAGGGTTTCCACGAGGGTCCTGAACGAAGGCTGTACCTTCAACAAGCTACACCATCAACCTCAACCCAACAGCGGCGCTGAAGGGTAAGGATGGCTAGAAGATGCCGTAGGAGGTTTGGAGTGGGTGCAAGCCAAACGTGACACACCTAAAGGTGTTTGGGTACAAGGCGCACACGATGGTGCAAGAGGCGCAACAAAGCGATAGCAAGGTGGAACCGCAGGTGAAGCCATGCTTGTTCCTTGGCTATGAGAGCTTGCATAAGGCGTATTGCCTCTGGGACCCGTGCACAGAAGAGAACATCCACAGCCGTGATATCCTGATGCTTCATCCACCCACTGCAACCCACGTACTCTCCGACATTGTGGCTGCATAGCAATCTGACCTTCTAGCCAGTCTGCCTCTCCACGAATGTGACGTGCTCCTTCAGCCAGTCCTGGGCTCACCTTCCTGCTTCATGAAGTACACAAAGAGCTTCCTGTTGCAGTCATCAATACTGGTGAAAAGTTATCTCAAGCCAATGTTTGACGAGATTTTCAGTGTCTCGCACATTTCGATATGTTGGAATAGTAGTTTTCTGGTATGTGTGCCCAATGGGCAAAAAGGAAAAATAAGTGGAGCAAGACAGAGGGCCAGGGGAGAGGCGCCACTCTCTCCCCTGACCCTCCGCCTACCTGCTCTACTCTGCTCTACTCTATCTGCTGGGATCAGGAGAGAGGGTCTACCCATGCCTCGCCCTATCCGCTTTGTACCTGTGATTCGACAACAGTATCATGACATACTACATATGCACAGACCAACAATGCACAACAGTCAGCAGTGGTTCTGAGGCAAGGGGAGGAGCGAGGTGTGCTGACGTGTACCATCGACAGCAAACACCGAAGCGACAAACACAAGAACAGCGGAAACCTCTCGGACTGTTATTGATTGACGGCATCTTTATTGGCTGATCGACGGACAAAATTGTCTGGCCATATCTACATCAATGGACCACGACCAAGGCATAAATGTTGATCGAAGCCAAGATCAGGGGAGGTTCCGACAACCTATATGTAGACATGTGTGACCACACCCTCAAGATGGATACCGAACCGACAAGCCGCCTCAAGACTGCAGTTGCCGACTGGCACTGTGTCAGTGAAGTGGGACGAATGGCGCAGCGAGGGACAGCCGAGCAAGCACCAGATGAAAAGCAGGGGTAGCACACTTTTGTACTTACTGTTCTCTATTGTACAAGACTATATTCTCTCCTCTGGTTTCACTGGGTTGCTCTCCGGTGTTGTGTCTCACAACTGGTTCTTTGAGAGCAGAAGATTTGTGACTGTTGCGACTGTCAAGAGAACCTTTCAACTGGCATTCAACGATCTCAATTTCTTCACGATATGCATGACCTCTAGCAGGTCCTTTGCGCGAGCCGCGTTCTCGTTGAACGGCTTGCATCGTGCCTTGTCCAAAATGCAAGGCTCGTACTTTTTGTGTGCTACTGCATCTGTTTTACTGTCTGCTACACCGACGATGACGAGGTCGTGCATCATGTCGCGCTTCGCCATCTCCTCAACAATTGCGGGCATCGAATGCCCCAACCAAAGGTACCAGAGCTCCAGATCAGCACTTCCTCCTTTGGCCATGTTGACGATGTGCTCCTACGATTTTGCTACCTCTGATGTCGCTAGGATCACCTTGGTCTCCACGATGTAGAGACCGCCCTCGCGCTTCGCCTCCAGCACGACCTCGCCTCCACAGTCATTGCGCACCACTGCGCCTTTCCTGCGGAAAAGCACCTCGTACCCCTTATCTGTCAAGTGGCTAACACTTAATACATCACCCAGGCTGGGGACGTGATGCACATCACATATTGTGTACAACTCCTTCTTACTGCCCACCACGAATACCACTTCCACGGCACCTTGAATGGACACCTCGATTTATTTGTTCTCGACCACCCTTTAATTGGAGGAGTTCTCGTAGGTGACAAACCCTACCTTCTCAATCAGGGTGCGCTCCTCGGCCCCGGAATCAAGGCACCGCCTGCTGGATCTCTTGAGGAAGTAGTTATCTTCACCGTTGAGGAGCGATTTGCCTTTTGTGTTATTGCTGCCTGCCTTCGCCTCCTCTGCGTACTCACGGGCCTAGTGGCCCCCCTTGCCGCAGTTGCGTTACGCACCTTTCTTGGCGCCCTTCTTACCGCCGTCCTGTCCACCGCTTCCTTTGCCTCTGCTTCCGCCACCATGCATTTTGGTGACGAGGGCCTATGAGGAAGGCGAGGACTCCCCTCAACTGCGGCTCTGTGCCTCGTTGCGGATGTACTCTACGACTTCGCCATAGGTGAGCTTGTCCTCCGGCCATGCTCCGAGGACGGTGGTGAGTGGAATCCAGCTGTCACGTAGGGCCATGACGAGGGCCATTGCCTGCGGATACATATCAATCTTCCACCCCATGTTGTTGCATTGTGAGGCAAGTGATTCGATCTGCTCCATGGCCAAGATGAGATCATCTCTCTCCTCAATTTTTGCCGTGAGGAGTCGCATCATCGCGAAGATTTTGTACGCAAGTGAATTGTATTGGTGCATGGAGTAGGTTTTATGCCAAGGTTTGGCTGCCAAATTTTAGCCTTGGAAGTAGTCCCACACAACAGGAGCATGAGCGCCCCCGTGTCCTTCTTTTTGAAGGCCTGTTTTTCCCTGTCCCAAACTGTCGCCTCTGCGAGTACCTCCATTCCCAACATGACCCCCAGCAGCCCCTTATGCACAAGGTGCAGCTCACACTACCACCACCATAGTCAAAAGCCTAGACAGCCTGCATACTTTTGGAAGGGCTACGTCTCCTTCTCCGCCATTTGCGCACCTTCTACTCCGACATGTTCTCAGAACTTCATGGTGTTCTTGTCGAAGTTGACAATCCCGTGTGTTGCGAGAGACATGAACGCCTTGGAGAGGATCAACGTGGGTCCATAACCTTTGTCAGGAAATCAGTGTGTTGTAGTCCCGACATTGGTGTGACCTTCTCTAGTGGTTCACCTATTTTGTTTTGGACAAATCTGAGACTCAGTATGAGCTTTCTGATTGCCTCATGCTATGTGAGCAAGAATGTAGAGACAGTCAGTTTTGTGCAGGAAATTGCACAATTTTGCATTTTTTTTGGTACATGGAACTGATCTAAATGTTATATGTCTAGTCATGAGCTCTCCAATGCACCAAACCGCGCACACTTTGGCCAAGCGTAGGCTAAGTTACGCTTGCCAAAGCATAGGTCTCACCCACCACAGAAACGCCTAACGCCTGTACCCTTCCCGGGGTACAGATCCCTTTGTACATGATGGAGGGATCCCCTACACTGTTTTGACGCACCTTGGTCACTTTTGGGTTGAGTTTAATGATGGGATGTGAGAGGGTTTGAAACCTGTCCGCGGACCTTCAGTCAGAGTTTTGACAAATTCCCTGAGTAACAAAACGTACTACTGAGTTTCTGACACCGAGCTAGGATGTTGGCTAGTCCCTCAGTAACACCTCGCACTACTCAATCCGGTGGATATCATCCATCGGACGCCTCGGCGGTCTTGCGGGGAAAAATCCCCAGATGGATATTTGTTACTCAGTCCAGTCAATTTTTCATGGGAAGTCGAGTCGCGGCTGGCTCCCAAAGCCGGCGTCCATATCCCAACTTTCTAAGCTCATGTATCCCTCGTTTCTTGTCCGATTCTGGTGAAACAACTTCCACCGGATTCAGCCACTTGCAAATCCTCCGAAATTTTTCAAATGGCCCCTGAAAGCCCCTGAAATTTTGCAAGTGGCCTCTGAAAGCCCCTGAAGTTTTGCAAGTGGCTGAATCCAGTGGCTTTTAGGATCCGAGCAATCCTTGAGCCGCTATATCCAACTGCAATGATTTTCCTCTCTCTCGTGGCTCGTCGGCGCCTCTGACCGTTGTACTTGGGCATGCGGAGGGGAAATTTGTAAACACAAACAACTCAATTTTAACTTCAAAATAGGTTAGCATTGGCACATTACCTGATGAAATGCAAGAAGAAACAGATCTTTTAATCAAAACGTCACCAAAGCTCAAGCCCGAACACAGTCTTTGAAGAACAAAAAACAGTTTGACATCGTACAGAACAAAAACGACCAGAATCACTAGGGCGTTAAAGCAGCTGTCCAACTGTTCAGGTTGGCGTGCAACTTTGAACACATTTGCCAGGTTTCAGTCTCCAGTCCATGAGGAATTAGACAGGCCTGAAGGCTGGTAGCCTTCGGCGTCCTATCACCTCTCATGAGGACTGCAAAGAAACATGATCATTTGACAAAGTTTTCCTTCTTGGAAACTACTCATAAGCCTCACACGCACAAATGACGTTGTATGCGTGGTCTTTGGAAGATTAATATAATCTCTCCAATATTGAATGGGAATTGGTTTTCCAATGAAAATCTCCATCAAAACAATAAGCGAGGATATCAAATACTGATATCAGAAGCGTGAGTTTAGAAAATAGGAGGGACAAGGGAGTGTAGAGAGATGCCTACACCAAGAGCACCATGGATGGAACTAGTGGCATTTGCTGGAATCTTGCATTCAGAACAAAGACAACATGAGCCTTGGGTAGCAAGCGTCAAAGAAGCGGTGATCGTGCACCTTGCTTGTACATCACACGCTCAAGGTCACTCCACCACCCTGGTCGAGCCCAACTACTCTGCATAAAACTCAAGGGTGGCTACACGTCAATGTGCACACTGAGGCTGGCATTGTGGCCACGTTAAGATCAGCACCCAGGAATGTAAAGCAACTCCCCCAGAACCCACGAGCATGTCGTTGAGACAGACCAGGGAATCCTAATGTTTCCGAATTCAAGCCTCCGCCACGAGAAAAACTAAACAGTCAAGATACAGTCAGGAGAGAATCATGTGATTCCCTTGAACATTAAACATGTAGGTGTTGGTGTATCCTTGCTCTCACATTTTTTTCCAAAACGCTAGCTCTCATTCATTATGTTCTTTCCATTCAACTTCTGATCTGGTACCAGGGCTTAGGGATTATATCTAATTCTTTAGCTTCCTTGCACTCACCAGTTTTTCTATTCCTAAAACCACGTGGTTTGTCTTCATGCCCACTAATTCAGCCGCTCCTCATTCCTATCAATCTTTCATTGTATGTGCTTGTCATCTTCTGTTGTACCCAAGATTATCAGGTTGTATCACTATGCTTCCATCCATACTCTTTTTCCTTTGGACCAAGCACTTACCTTGCATTTGCCGCTTTAGTACAATCACTCTCCTGTCTCCAAGGCTCCATGTTGTGCCACCTAAAAAAGATCTGACCATGTTGACCTCACACTGTTGAAACATTTCAACAGTGTGAGGATGTTTCTGCCTTACACTTGTGACTTTATGTTTCTTCAGTCTGCATTCATCCTTACATACACAGCTTTGGTTGAAATTCCCTCTCCACTGGACCTTTTTTTGTGTGTTTGTTCCCGGATTTCAGAAGCATAGGAATGCAAAGAACTCCTTTCATGAAATCAGCAATGGCAGACATGAAAACCGTTCAAAAACCTTATAACCTTTTTCCTGAGGAAAATGGTTCCTCCCTTCCTTGCCTACCACAATCATGACCATTGTTACCACCACTTGAATAAGGATTCATGATAGTATTTGTGCATTGCTCGTCCACATCCACATCCCTGTTTCAAGTGGAACAAGTATTGTTTTTCTCCTAGCAAGCCAGTACTTGCGTGTGAGGTTTTCCACGGTTCACAAGAGTTTACAATCACTAGTAACTTGCCAGAATACTTTTTCAGATGAGCCATTTGGAGATGGCCACTAGAGGTCCCTAGGAGAGCCATCTTGCAGTGGGCTCCACTCATGAAATGAAATTTGAAGAAATCATGCATGGGCTTATTTGGTTTCAAAAGGAAAAAATGGAATAGAAAGGCAATTACCCCCAAGTGGCCAGGAACTATGAAGAGAAACAGAATAATGAATTCAAGAGGAAAACACCTCCTACCCTTGTCCTAAAAAGGCAAGTTCTGCCAGAAGGGGCTCTGTGTCATCATAGATGAGGGTAAGCTCCGCAAGATGGCAGTCCTCAAGGGAGCTGTGGTTCTTTGTGCAATGGTCAGCTTGAAAGGTGGATCTTCTATGCCTCCATCAGACACAGAGGCACTCCAGAAAGAACACACGAAGGAAGACGGCAGCAGAAGAAAAGCCCCCATGCTAAAAGATGTGCCGTAGTTGCATCCCTGTGCAGAGGTTGAGGATACTTCACACACCTGAATAAAAGAAGCCAAATTTCTTGCAGGCGAGGAGTACAAAGTACTGGTCCTCCCTGTTTTCCTTCTGCTGCCACCTCCTAACTCCTTTTCCCTCACCGTCCCCTCTTCTACCACCCCCTTCTGGTACATCATCGGCCTTTTCACACCTGGTGCCTAAGGTTGGCTATGGTGATTTCAAGAACCAGCTTCTTCCCCTAGTTTGGCTCGTCCTGCATCATGTTTTGTCAGATGTTCTGCAACACCACATTACAGATGTTCTGCAACACCACCTTAGTCTCCCTCACTTCACTCCCCAGCACTGACTCCTCGCAGATCCCTGCCAGCTCCAACACCTCCATGTTGTTACGGGGGTAGTAAAAGGAATACATATAGAAGTTCCAGCCTAATGTGCTTTAGCAAGAGGGCACAGCCAGAAATGCGGGAGATGAGGTGGCTCAGTGTGGTTATAAGAGCTAGCACCGCAAGTCCACAACACAAGAAAGAAACCTTACTAGCCGTACACACAGGGGAGTGACGTGGGAAAAAGCAAACGTTGAATTCTCAGATTCCTGAATTTCTGGCACAGAATCATTTTCTTGTTAGGTGACGTTCACACTATAGTTGGCCAGAAGAATGTTTCTGCCTGGCGGTGTTTTCTTTGGAGATGATCCTATGCAGTCACTATGTCTTCTCTCTGCGGCCTGCACCCCTCAAAGTGGTCTCTGATATAACCCTGACACCTCGGCGCCTGCGTCTTTACGCCTTGGCCTTTGCTCATATGCATCTGCACCTGCTCCTCTGCACCTATGCCTCTGCATGTATGCCTCTTCCCCCGTGCATTTTTCCCTATACCTCTGTGCCTATGCCTCCATGCCTTCTGCTCTCGGCCTGTGGAAGTGCGCATGCTCCTATGTGCCTGTACCTCCAACCTACGCCTCTGTGCATGTGCCTTTGCACCTGCACACCTAAGTCGGTGCCTCTATTTCTAAACTTCTGTGATTTCACCTCTGTGTCTAGCGCTAAACTCGTACTTCTCTGTGCCTACAACTCTGTGCCTAGATCGCTGTTCTTGAACCTTTGTGCCTACGCCTGATTCCACTTGCGTCTGCACAGAAATTTCTACTCTTTCACCTCTATGCGTTTGCCTCTCTACCTGCACCTGTATGTTTATGCCTCTGTGCCCATGGCTCCACTCTTACACCTCTGTGCTTGCACCTGCACTTGTACATGTGCCTCTGATTGCATCTAGTCCTATTCCTGCACCTGCGCTTGTGCAGCTAGGCTTGCACCTCTGCCCCTATGCTTCTGGCCCTGCATATCTGTACCTGTGCCTCTATGTTTGGACCTCTGCACCTGTGCTTTTGCGCCTGTGAATCTGTGCTTGAGCCTTTGGGCCTGAACCCCTTGAAGCGGGCTCTAATTTAATCTTGACACCTCTGCTTCTACCTGAGCTTGCGCCTCTGCACCTTCGCACCTGTGCCTGCCGCTCTGCAAATGTACCTCTACATCTGCCCTTCTGCACCTATCTTCTTTCTTTAGTGCCTGTGTACCTTAACCTGTGTGCTTGTGCACATGGGCTTGTGCCTCTGCACCTGCGCCTCTGTTCCTGCGCCTCCATGCCTCTGGGCTTGCGCCTGTACCTGTGCACCTGGACCTCTGATGTTTTACCTCTGTGCCTACGCCTTTATGCCTGTGCCTCTGTGCCTATGCCTCTGCGCCTGCGACTTAGCGCATGTACCTCCGCGCCTGCACCTCAGCAGGTTTTCCTCTATGGCTGCATCTCTGTGCCTGGGCATGTGCCTCTGTGCATGCCCCCCTCTGCCTCCGCATCTGCTCCAGTGCCTCTATTTCTATGCCTCTGTGCTTGTGCCTCTACTTCTGACTACGCCTCTCCTCCTGCCTGTGCCATGATTGTTGCATGTGCCTCTGTGATTGCGCATGTGTGCCTGTGCTTTCTACTCCTGAAAATTAATGCATCTGCCTCTATGTCTATGCCACCGTGCATGTGCCTCAATGGTTGTGTCTCGGGGGAGTAGAAATCTCAGAGCAGCCAAGATATGAGGCCGCACTATAGGCAAATGGACAGAGTAGGTAGGTCAGGCAAGAAACATAAGAGAAACATTAGGCATACCGGTTTTGGCCACAAGGCCTTCATCGGTTTCATGGCATACTTCTTTAAAGTAGACCTACTCACAGGTCTCTCTGAAACAAGAATCAACGCTTCTCGCGGAATCGGCCGTGTCACTCTTGTCACTCTGGTAGTAGCCCTAGTGGCTGACGACCTAAACATAGAGGAAATCACATACTTACCTCTTTCCTGGGAAGTCTCCAAGCCAAAACAGGCCTGCTAGGGAACACAATGAGGTCTAGTTTTTTCAGAAATCTGGAGAATCGTCAAAAGAGATGCCCTGGAAGCAAGCTCTCTGAATGGGATTCAAAAGATTTTGAATCACCATGGGTCTCTCCATGGCCATTGTGGAGGGAGAAGATTCAGGGTGTTGGTGCAGCGCATGGAGCGTCGATTATCGTTGACCATGTTGAACCTGTGAGAAGAGGGGAATGAGCTCTGAGACAACCGAGGATTTTTTTTTAACATTCATGTAGTCTTTGGTTGAGGACGACCAAATGAGGTAATGTCGAAGCTCCGCGAAGATAAAATCTTAAAGGCAACTCCTTGTATGGTAGCTGTTGAAGGGGAGGTCTGTGCTAGCGCTTGTAC
>SZWC01038126.1:0-14104 GCA_023375785.1 Penium margaritaceum
ACCGCTGCCAACCCTGGGTGCTCATTGGCCGAGCTCCTGCCGCTCTCTTCCAGACGTCCGGTTCTGCCGGTGGATATCTTGCACGTCCGACGCTCCTGCTTCACTCCCACCTCTCCGCGGCTCGGCTCATGTTCTCTTTCCACCGCGGACTCTCATCCCTGCCTATCCCGCCTCTTTTCGCCTTCTCCGTGACCATCGCTTCAGATAACCGTGAAGAGCCGCCGTTGATTGTTTGCTTCCTGGCGACAACTTTTCCCGCCTATCCTCCTCCTCCGCCACTGGATTCCGCGCCACCCCACGCTCTACCGCAACCTCATTGCGGGAGCCAGCATTCCTTGCGCTTCCCCCGGTGCTCCGCGGCCTCCCCTTCATCCCTCTCCGCAGATTTGTGCTCGCGGCCACCTCTTCCGCGGACTTGTGGACCGCGGCGACTTCCTTCCGCGGATCCACCATCTTCCCAGCGGAGATGCGGTGGATCTCCGCCTAACACTGATGCCCCCAACCCCCCCTTTTCAAGAATCTGCCCCAGAGTCTCGTCAGCGCAACAGGCGCGTGAACTTCCCTTGGGGACCCGGCCGCTGCCGTTGTTGGCAAGGGCGGCAGTACGTCTCCACCTCCCCGCCCTCTCGTTGGTATCTTGCAGAGCACTCCTGATGTACGTACAGCTGGCATCCCTCGCACCGGGCTCCTACGGTGATATCGTCCGCGCCCAATCTCTTTTTGCAGGTGGAGCAGTGTGGGATTCGTTCATACGTCCTGCAACTGGTGCAGCGGTACACCATCTGCCCTTCTTCATTCCTTCCCACCTGTGTGGCACACTGCGCGTGGGCCCATCCTCCACAATGCTCACAGTGGCATGCCACCCCTGTGACGATCCCCATGCATCTTTTTCCGCAGCAACGCAGCCCGGATTATTCTGCCTCCCAATTCTCTTTTCTGGGCTAAGCAAGGCAGCGGTGACGGGTCCACACTCCTTCCTTACCCCTCTTGCGGCACCGCTGGTGGCACATCTTCAGGCACATGCCACATCCTTTCCCGAACTCCGCCATCCCTTCCCCACAGGCAGCGCATGCAGGTTCTCGGGTCTCCGCGATGAAGCTGAGGTAGCAGTCCACTTCAAGGAGCTCATTGCCCACACATTGGTGGCATTGGCCCTTCTAGGCGGAGCTGCCCGTCACCAGGCACTCGCGATGGGCAGGCCTTGTGCAGACAGCACACCTTTCCCCATCTTGCACCGTTTTCAGGCATGTAGGACATGCCGCGGATTGATGCTCTCCTTCTCCCGGTATCTCCTCCTCTTCTTCTTCCGATTCTTCCTCTTCTTCCTCCTCATTCACTCGGGGTGCCTTGCGGACACCTCGTCACTTTTCAATTTCCTCTCTGCACCTTCTGCACGCCGGAGCCCCGCTTCGCCCTCCACACCCGTCACGAGGTGGCGCGAGACAGCCAGTGCAGATCTTGCGGAGGCATCCGCCACAATCCTGCACCGCCACTCCCCACCATTGGCCACATTGGGCACACTTTTTATCTTCCAGTTCCTTTCGCCTTCTCTCTTCTGCCTCGACCCGTCCCTCCACCTGGCACTGCCTCATCGTGGCTCCGGAGACCGTGCGCGGACCTTTCCTTCTCCTAGGGTGTCCCTCCTCTTCTTCCTCTTCTTCCTCCTCTCCCTCCTCCTCTTCTGGGTCCCACCTTCCGCGGGGTGGTGCTCCCCAAGCGCCGGGTCCCGCTCCTTCCTCATCCCGTTCCTTTGAGGCTTCCTCCTCAGCTGCGTCCCTCAAGCACCGCAAGCAAGTGCGGTTTCGTCCAATGCAGGTCTTGGAGGTTCCGCCAGCATACTGGTGTGCGGGATTTCCACACACCCGGCACACCTCTTTTAGATGTGGCTCAACAGGGAGATTTTCTCCGCACCATACGCAAGGGCCCGTGTAGTTGGCCAGGGTCTTGGGGCTCATCGGCACCCTAGTCCGCGGTGGTGCTTTCTGGGACTGCTGCTGGGCCACCCCCGCTGATGTTTGCCTGGGTTGTCGCTCGAGCCTACCTTCAGGCTCCTCCTTCTTCCTTCGTTCCCGCTGCTCCCTCTGTTCCTGCTGCCTTTCCTGCCACTGTTCCAGCTGCTGCCTCTATCGCGACTGCTCTCGCCGTTGTTCCTTCCTCACCTCCTCCGCGGCCAGTTTGCGGACATCGGATTCTTCCTCCTCCACCTTCTCTGGTTCCTCGCTCCACTCCTGCTCCTGCTGTGACACCTGTTCTTCAGAGACGTCCAGCACCTCCTCTGCTCTCCATCCTCGCGAGCCCTTCCGCTGTCCTAGAGGCGGCAGACGACCTCCCGTCCTAGGGATGTGCGTTTGCCACGCTGGCGGCAGCAACACAAACTCTGTGGCCAGATAACTGCGGTTGCTGAACCCTTATGGCCCCTCCAACCACACTTGCCCTGCCTCGACGCTGGCCATGCGGTAAACCTCCCACGGCTCTCCTGCCTCTCGCCCTGCATTGGGGAAGGGGCGGAGATACACCAAGTGGCCCTCTTTGATGGGCCCATGGTTCAGCCGTCGGTTTGCTACATCGCATCCGCGCCAGGCAGCAACAAAACCCCTCAACCGTGCCTCTGCTAGCATGGCCTTTGTCCTTTCGCACCGCTCGCGGAACCATTCTGCGACCTCCCTGTCCTTCTCCTCTTCCGAGCGCTTCTCTTGTTCCTCCGGAGCAAGTGGTAACCTCAGCGGCTTCTGGGGCATGCCCATCGCCGCCCGCGGTTGCTGACCAAAGAGCAGCATGTGGGGTGAGAAGGAGGTTGCACGACTTGGTGTTGTATTGATGAAGTGCGCCGTCTTCTTCAGCTTCTCTGCCCAGCTGCTACCCTCCGCGGTGGCTACTGCTCGCTCCAGTATTTCATGCATCCGCTCCACTTGCCCCTGGGATTCTGGCCTGTACCGCCCGGAGTGTACGTGGCAGACCCCCCATTCCTCCAGCTCCTCTCTGAAGGCCCCCATGAATTCGGTGCCATTGTCGCTGTGCACCACGCTGCATCCACCAAAGCGGTAAAATGTTTCCGCGCGGATGAACCTTGCCGTGGCGGCAGAGCTCTTGTTGGGCACAGCGCGGACCCAGAGGAGCTTTGTGAAGTGGTCCACCGCTGCGATCTAGTACCGGTTCCCTTGGTCGCGGTGCGCGCGGGGGCCGTGGAAGTCGATGATAATCTGCTCCAGCGGCTCGCCGATGGGGGAGGGTTCGAACAGCGGCTGGTCTCGTGGTGTGGTCTTCCGCGCTTGCTTGTAGGGGGCGCAATGCTGCACCACCTCCTTGATGAGGACCGCCAGATTCGGCACATGGATGATGGGCGTGAGGCGGTCCTTCAGCGCCTACGCGCCGGTGTGGTGATGGCGGTGGTAGGCCTCCACCACCGCCCTCTACAGCGTGGGCGGGGGCACCCACAAGACGCGCGGAGTTAGTCTCCAGAGGCGGCCATCCTCCCACGCATAGTGCTCACACAGACAGGCCAGGTCATCCTTCTTTCTCCGGTCGAACTCCACGCCCAGCCGTGTCTCCAGATCCGCGTACACCTTCTGCGCCTCTGCCTTCTATTGCTCTTTGCTGCTGGCGCGGAGGAGGATGTGAGGGGTCTGCCAGATCCGCCAGTCCTGCGTCTCCATGGGTCCCTTCCTCCCCACTTTTTCTGCCCCCACTTCTCACGGCTTTCGTTTTGTCTCTGGCACTCTTGCCGGCAGTCCGCGCGCTCGCCTCCCATCCTGCTCCACTTTCATCGCCTCAAACTTCTTGCGGTTGTCCTCGTCGTAAACGGGCGGCTCTCTTTCCCAGGAATCGGGTGCAGGGAACAGCCAAAGGATCCCAACCGCTCGAAGTTCCCCTTCATCCCACTGGTCTCGCAGCCTTGTCTCAGTGGGGCCACTTGGTCGTCTGCCGCGTCCGTCAACGCGGTGCAGCTCAATCACCTCCTCCCTTCTCTGCGGGGCCACTCCCGGGGCCCGTAGCAGTCCCTGGCTGCATGTGATGGGCTGCTCCTGCGGACGGCTGCTGCAGCGGTATCTCCCAGGGCAGGCCGCAGTGGGGCCGGCACCATTTCCACTGGCATCTGGACTTTGCGGAAGACTGACATCAGGAGCTCTACTGCTTGCACGGCCTCCCGTTAGGCTTGTGCGAACTGCTTCGGAGTAACGCTGGAGCTGGAGCCTTCGTGTGTTCGAGGCTGTTTCTCCCTCCGTGGCTCCGCGGCCGCTGCCTCGTCCGCCTTCCGCTTTCCTTTAGAGGCGGGAGTGGTTTCCTCCGGGAAGGTCTGCTCCGGCTCTTTGCTTTGGCCGGTGTCTAGTGCCGGCGTTACTGTCCTGGTCTGGCTATCCGTTGCTGCTGCCTTCCGCACATCCGCCGCCGCTCCGGCCTGGAGTTGTGCCTTCCGCCGGAGGGAGCCAGCGGATTGCTCCGGATGGTGGCGCTTGGCAGCAGCCTTGTGCCTCTTCACTGTATGTTCTCCTTCTTCTGCTACTACATGCTTCTCCGCTGCTCTGGCTGTCGTCGTTCCCCCTATTGCCTCCACTTTCATGCTAACTACTCCTGCTCTGGCTGCCTCTGCAACTGCTTGTGTTGTTGTTGCTACTTGTGCCTCTATGGCTGCTGCTGCCGCTACGGCTGCCTCCGTCACTGCTGCTGCTGCCACTACTGCTGCCACCTCTGCTTTCGTTGCCTCTGCTGCCGCTGCTACTACCTCTGTCGCTATTGCCGTTGCCTCTGCTGCCGTTGCTGCTGCCACCTCTCCTTCCACGGCTGCTGCCGCTGCTTCTGCTTCCACCATAATTTCCCTTATAAGCTACTCCGCAGCTTCCTTATCTGCCTTAGCCGCCGCCTCCCGCTCCTGGGCCAATCGGGCCTCTGTCGCCGCGGATTCCATGGCCGCCCGTTCCGCCTCTGCTGCCTCCTCCTCCCATACTTTCCGCAAACGTTCTTGCATCTGCTACAGCTGAGGGTTGGATTGAGTGCACTTGCGGGCCTCTTCTACCTCCGCGTCCCTCTTGCTTTTGTCTTCCCGACATATCTCCGCTGCCTCCTTGGCCCAGTGCCGCACCTCCTCCTGCCTGAGACGCAGTCCCTTTCCTTGCACCACGGTCCACTGTCCTTCCGCAACCACTATCGCCACCCTGGTATGTAGTACATTCTGGAGCGTCAGCGTCCAGCACTTCTCCATAGCCTCCATCCAGCGTCCCTCAGGCACCTGAGTGGCAGCAAGCCGCGATCTCTCCTCATGCGGGTACTGAACATTCCACTTGGCGTAGGTGAGGTTGAGCAAGTATCCCCACCTCCACTCATCCGCCGCGGATCTTCGTCGTGGTGCCTCCGCCGATCCTGGTGCCTGGTTGTTCACGTGGTACAGAATGAGGGCTGTGGCCCTTTCTTGGAGCAAATGCACGTAACGTCTCTCCGGACTACTCCGCTGGTCCCTCCGCACCCTGTTCCACCACACTCGAGTGGCCTCCAGTGATGGGTCTGGCCTCTCGGTGTCCAACATTTTCGCGACACCTATCAGGTCACTGGCCAGCCCTGGGTTGATGCTTAGGCTTCTCGCAATGCCAAAACGAGGCATTCTACGCCTGCTGTCTTCAACAGTTGCACCTGCCTTTCGTGTAGTCCGAGGGCTAGCGCACCCGTTGCCGCTCCCTTCAGCACCACCTGCCATTTTTTGCCAAACAGTGAATCCGCGAATTCCACGCGCATCACATCCGGAATCTCCGTCAGCAGTTGGAGCATGACGCTGCTCACGACTTCAAGCAGAAAGGCTTCCTTGGGCTGCTCCCCGCTATCCCCCGAGCTTTCTTCGAGGTACGTCCTTTCCCCTTCCATCACCGTTCCTGTGCCCAGCAGGGGACGTGCGGGTTGCCGGTTCGGGCTACCGCACGAAGTCGGCGGCGAGTGGGAGAGCGCCGTCGTCGCCGCGGAGGGAGCTGGTGCCGTCAGTACCTAGGCCCCATCTCGCGGGCTTGGTGTCGGTGTAGCGGTTGTTCTTGCCGCTGTCTGCATCACTCCTGCCGTGGGCTCCATGCGCCTGAGGATCCGTGTTGGTGGTGTGCTTGTGGCCGGGCTCTGTTGCGATGAGCTAGTCGTTCTCGTCGCAGGCGGCATGGCTTGTGTTGATGTTCCTTCCGCGGGGCTGGACCGCGGTGGAATTGCCGCTGCTCGTGTTCGTGTCGGGGTTATTCCGGCGACAGGGCTGGGCCGCGGTGAGGCCGTAGCCGCTGCTGGCGTGGCCGTCACTGGTGTCGGAGGTGTTCTTGCCGCAGGGCCAGGTCGGGACACACCTGTCGCAGCCGTGTGTGGTGCTGGTGTCCTTGCCGGTGGTGTTCTTGTCGTGGGACCCGGCCGCGGTGGGGCTGCTACCCCCGTTGGTGGTGTCGGTGTCTGTGCCGGTCGGTGTCCCACGCCTATGTTAAGGGCAGGGCAACGTAGCTGACGTCGGGAGGGTCCACCCCCCCGCGACGGAGGCGCGGTCCCCGTGCCTTGGTTGCGTGCCATGTTGATGGTTCCGCGGGTGAGAATCCAACTCCGCGTGACCCGGCGAGTGTGTCGAGTGTCTGGGAGGACTGAATCGGAGGCGGGTAGGGACGGGCGGGGAGATGGTCGATGCGAAGTGAAAAGTGGAGTGAACGATCGAACGCCGGAACTCAAAATGAGACTGAGGATGCCTGCGCCGATCAATATATCCGCTTGACGCGGCGCGAGCCAGTCCGCCACGAGCAGGATGTCATACGTGCGGACATCGCACACTTGGACAGTGTGCACCGCATGTACATTTGCCACCTGCATGGGAAGACCCGCGATTTGTCCGAGCTGCGCATCGATGTCACCGGTGGAGATAGAGAAACGGAGTCGAGTGGGCTGGATGAGATGCTGCATGTAGAGCGAATGGACCATCCGGAGCGCGATCGTGGTGTGTGTGGCTCGGGTGTCCACAATGGCCACGAACTTACGTCCGCATATCCACACGTAACACCATGCCACGTGGACCTTGGAGGGTGCGGGCGGTCCGGGGGTGAGGGCCGCGGGTAACCAGGTGCGTGAGACACGTGCGGCGGCATCACGCGCACTAGAGTGGGTGAGGAGGATGCATCGGGATAGTAAGCGGATGCCGGTCATGCTGTGTTGCGTGCATGAGAGGCGGTCACCAAGAGGGGAAAGAGAGGGATTGTAAGTGGTGAAGAGGGCGCAGAGACTTTCTGCGGACTCAGGAGAGTGAAGAAGGAAGTCTACCAAGGTGAGGGGATGGCGGTCATTGAGGAGTGGCGTAGCAGGAGCATGAGGAGTGTGCGGGTTGCTTGCGGGGCAGGTTTGTGTCGTGGCGGCGGACGGTTGCGAGGCTTGCAGGGGTGCATGTCGTGAGGGAAGATGGGGTGCGATCTCCTCAGCGTCCACCCACAGATGATGGGGTTGTACCATCGAGCAAGCTGTAGTCCAGACATGGATAAGGCTGGTAGGGTTTCCGCGAGGGCGTCCTCCGCGGAAGGGTGGAGTTCATTCAGGAGTTGCAGGGCAACCTCCTGTTCTTCCTCATCAAATTCTCGTGCCACTCTTTCCCATTGTGCTTCAGTGTCTGGTGGCGGTGCCAGGACCTCAGGAATATGCTCCGCAGCCTCCGGAGGTGTCTGGTCAGGTTTTGGCCAGTCATGGCGCGGAAGTCGGCTCAGAGCATCCGCGTTGCGGTTGGCCACCGCAGGCTGGTACTTAATCTTCATATTATAACCCTGCAGGAGGAGTACCCATTTGGCTAGGATGCCCTCATGGTTCTGGGTGGTGAGGAGCCATTGGAGAGCCTGATGGTCCGTGAAGACAGTGAATGGTTTACCATTCTTGATGTAGTCGCGGAAGTGTTGGAGTGCCCAAAGGACAGCCAGGCACTCGCCTTTCATCGATGGGTATATCCGCTCTCCTTCGGTGAGGGCAGAACTGGCGTACGCAATCACCTTCTGGGTTGGTTCCTGCACTGTCTGGGATAGGATGGCACCCAGCCCGTCCCGGGACCAGTCAGTGGTGATGGAGAATGGTAGGTTGAAGTCGGGGAATTCGAGCATGGGTGCGGTGACTAGGCGGTGCTTGATCTCCGTCCAGGCATCCGCGCATTCTGATGTCCAGTCAAACGGCACATCTTGGTGCGTCAGCTCCTGGAGTGGCTTGATGATGCGCGCGTGGTCGCGGACGAACTTCAGGTAGAAGGAGACAAAACCCAAGAAGATTTTGACTTGTCCCGCGGAAGTGGGCTGACGCCACTCCTGCACTGCCGCAATCTTCTCAGGATCAGTCTTGATGCAATCTGCACTCATCACGAAGCCAAGGAACTCCATTTTTGCCGCTCCGATGGAGCACTTGGCTGCCTTGAGCTTAAGGTTGGCCTTGCGGAGGGCAACGAAGACAGCGGCCAGGGAAGAGAACAGCTCTTCGAAGGTGTGAGCCGCAACCATGATGTCGTCAATGTAGCAGTTGACATTGGGGATGCCGCGAAGGGTGGAGTCCATGACCCGCTGGAATGTCGCGCTGGCATTGCGGAGTCCAAAGGGCATCCGTGTGAATGCGTATAGACCTTCTGGCGTCACAAATTCTGTCTTGGCAATGGAGTCGGGGTGCATGGGAACGGCATAGAAGGCAGCCTTGACGTCGAGTTTTGCGAACCATTCGCGACCCTGTTGCCGTTCCTGTATGTCGACAATCAGTGGCATGGGGTATGCATCCTCTTCGGTCACACGGTTGAGGTCGCAGAAGTCGACGCAGAATCGTTTGGACCCATCCGGTTTTCCCACGATGACCAAGTTGGCACGCCAGGGGCTGACGATAGGGACGATCACCCCTTGTGCTTTGAGTTCCGCGAGGCCCTCCGTGATGATGTTCTCTTGCTCAGGGAGGATGCGTCGCACCTTCTGTTTTGCGGGCGCGGAATCCCCCGTGGAGATGACGTGGAACGCTTCCACGGCTCCTAAATAAACCGCAGATCCAGCAAAGATGTCTGCAAATGCGTTCAGTAGGTCGTAGAAGTCTTGCTTTGGTGTGGGGGAGAGTCGTGAATGGAGCATGTGATCCCATCGCGGAGGTGGTGGTGGCGCCGTCTCGCAAAGTGGGTAGAACTCCTCTTCCTCCTCAAGTGGAAGTCCAGTTCCAAAGACTTGCTGTCCCCTATTCCACATCCCAGGAGGTTGGTCTGTACTCCATGCTCGGTGGACTCTTCCGCGAGTTCCTGCCAGTCGCCGGCTGAGATTTGTTCCGCGTCAGGCACATCCGCTGGGAGGGGTTGTAACCTGTCTGCGTGGGCCTGGGAGTCCTCTGCCGCACCATCCAGGAGAGAAAAGGATTCGCCGCTGGTGACCGGTATCGCCATCCTGTCACCAATGGTGATGGGGCAGTACGCTTCCTCCCCGGACGCGGAGCTGAGCTGCATGACCCCCAAGGAAAAGAGAAGGTTGGCCCGCCGCGGTACCAGGTAGTCCATGCCCAGGAGCACGTCATACGTCCAGGCTCGCGTAACTTGGACGTTCACTGGCTCATGAAGGGAGCCCACCTGCATGGGTAGGCCGTGAACCTCTCCATCCCCGTAATCCATTCCTCCGACCGAGTTGGTGAAGAGTCGGCGCGTAGGGAGGATGCGGTCTGCCCATCCGACCACCAGGAGAACGCAGAACGCCACCGTCGTGTGGGTGGCTCCCGTATCGATGATGGCCAGGAACTTTCTTCCGCAGATCCAAATCACACAGCAGGCAACCTTGTAGTGCTTGTCGTCCCGTCGCGGTGGTTCCAAGGGCTCTGGTGCCCATCCCCACACTCCTTCTGCGAGACTCAGTGCCAACGACGTCTCGGGTACCGCGCGGCGGGTATTCTCCGTGCCGGGTGTAGGCGTGGTACAGTTGAGGGAGATGCCCACAGCTTGAAGGCGTTGGTTGGCCCTGGCGAACTCCTCCTTCAGTCGCGGTGCAATCTTGGGATGAATGCGGAGGAACTCAAAGAAGTTGACTTCCGCGATGGGGGTGGTAAAGAGGCGTTGGACGGGGTCAGTGCTTCTCTCCGCGACTGTTGGAGCTATATTGGGGATTTGCGAAGATGGGGCCGGTTGCTTCTCCATCAGGAGTGGTGGTTTTACCTGTCGTCGTTTCTCCGGCACAACGGTGCGATTGACAACTGCCTCCTGGAATCGCTCCTCCGCGGCCTCTGCTTTGCGCCTGAGTTCCTCCTGTACCCTGGCTGCCACCTGGAGGTCCCATCCGCGCAGGCCGAGTTCTTGAGCTTGTGCAATGAGAGTCGTCTCTTCGGTGGTGGGAGGCACCTCTGTGGTCTTGTCCTCCGCCATCGGTAGTCCCAATTTGACATTGCGAGCTCCGCTCGCAGGGTTCGCGGATGCCTGTGGGTTGGGTAGGATGCCTTGTCCGCCTGGGGCAGCTTGGGGTGGATCTGGTGCCTCCCGCCCAGCTTGCGTCTGCTGCTGATGCTGCTGGGCCTGCCATGGTTGATTGTAGTACCGCTGCCACTGCTGCACCATGGGGTCCCGCTGCACAGGGTCGGTGCGCAGAGCACCCTGTCGTTTGCGCGGGCAATCTCGAGCGATATGCTCCAAGCTCTGGCAGGTGTAACACGCCTTTGGCTTGGGTTGAGAGGCCTGTGTCGCAGGTGCTGGAGTGTGCGAGTCTCCGCCTTGATGCTGCCGCGTAGATCGCTGCCGCGTAGAAATGGCCGTGGCATCCTGCACCGCATCCTGCAGGGACTGGTAGCGTTCGGGGATCATCAGACTACTGATCTCATCGGGGAGTGCGCGGATGAGATTTTGCAGTAGGACCCACAGCGGTAGTCCTTCCCCTTGAGGGCTCTTTGCGACTGATGCCCAAGTGAGGAACTGATCCAAAAACCTGCAAATGTCAGCATCCTTGCGCATGACCTCCTTCTCAATCTTCCGCAGAGCTTCTTCCTTCGTCAAGTGTTTGAAGCGTTCAATAAGGGCGTTGCCAAAGTCCTCGAAAGATGGAAAAGGTGTGCGCGCGTTGTACCAGTCAGCTGCAGCCCCTTGGAGGTGAAGTTCCGCGGTGGCGAGACAGAGATCGGGCGGGATTTGGCCGATGCTGGCATAGAGAGTGATTTGTTTGAGCCAGACCCAGGGGTCCTCCTCCGGGGCACCCGTGAAGGAGTCCAGCCGAGGAAGGTTGGCGGGTTCGGAGCGAATGTATTGCAACTGTGGAACGGTGCTGCGGTTAGTCGTCAATGCGGTTACAGCATGTGACGGAGGGAAGGTTACAGGTGGGGCCGCGGAGTACCCAGTCGGAAGGACTGGCATCTGGGGCTGCCCCGCGGGCATGGGAAGATTTGCTTGTGTGGGTGGGGAAGGCATATTCCAAGAAGAGGGAGCTGGTATGGAAGCTGTGTAGGGTGTGGAGAAGAATGCTGTCCCAGGCAGCATGACCTGAGTCCCATGTGCCGGTAGCGTCGTTGTCTAGGGCACCCAGTACGTCTGAGTAGCTGGGATTGCACAGCGGGGTGGAGAGGAACGGCTGGTCCAGTGATGGCTGTTGGGTGCGGATTCCCTTGTAACTGCTGCGGGGGCGGGTACAAATGGCTCTGTGCAATTGGTTGTGTGATTGGCAGAGGTGCCTGGAAGGCCGTTCCTACTGGCATAGCTCCGACCATCAGCTAGTTGGGAGGCTGCTGATAGGCGGGCATGGGTGGCTGCGGCGCCATGTTAGACAGAGGTATCTGCGGCATCATCCCCACCGGCGTTGGACCCATGTGCTACTGTTGCTGGGTCGTCCACAAGGGTGGTGTGGTCGGGGAAGGCTGTGTCGCGGGCGGCGGTTGCGCTCCTCCTCCCAACAGCTGCTGCTGATGAATCGATAGTTGGGTCCCAGTTGGTGGGGGCTAAACTGTGCTTCCCTGGTGGGTGATCCCCCCTCCGAGCTGGGACACCTATGGCTGATGCATGACTGCAGAGGGCTGTGTCATCATCCCTGCCTGCACCATGAGCTGCTGTGGCGGATACGCTGGCTGTTGTGGTCGTGCCGCAGGTAGATGAGGCATGGCTGCCGTCTGCATAGTGCTCAAGATCATCTGCTGCGGCGGCGGCGCACTCGGTGCAGGTGGGTGCAAGGGCATTCCTGCTGGCAGGGTACCCGAACTCGGCTGCGGTATCTACTGCTGTGCTGGGCCGAACGCGGAGGGCTGTGGTGTCGTCCCAGCCTGTCCTCCCCCCATGTGCCGCTGCAGCGTGTGTCTTGGTGGCTGGACCACTCCGGTTGCCTGGGACTGCGCTGCTGCTCCTGTGGCTGCCGTTCCCATGGTGCGCAGAGTCTGATTCACGTGAAGTTGGTTCACCGGCGACTGTGCGACGCCTGATGCCTGCGCGGACATCGGCACCCCCAGCTGCGTGCTTCCCAGGGGATGCGCCGGTGTGGCAATCTGCTGTTGCTGTAGGCCGGTCATAGGGGATTCCGCGGTCGGGCCCCTCGAGGTTGCTCCAACCACCGGCTGCGGCGGGTACATGTTCTCTGACATCCCAGGAGTGGGGGCTACGATTCCCATCAGCTGCGGGTGCGTTGATGCCTGCTCCCCGTCCGAGGCTGGTGCCTTGGGGATCCCTGAATCCCCGGGCCTCAGCGGTAAGGGTTGCGGGTGTATTGACGGGATTGTGGGCTGCAACTCTGTCTCGCCAGCGACCTGCTGCTGCTGCCCGCCGCGACGCTGATACACCAATCCGCGATAGGCCTCAAGTTCTCCACCCCCGGAGGATACCTCCAGCGAAGGTGGTGCATCGGAGAACCAGTGTACCCCAAGCGGTGCATTCCCTTGTTCCTCCTATCCCTGCCGATGGTGGACCGATCCACGGCTGTCGGAGCTGTAGATGGTCTCCACCTCCACGCGTTCGCCCAGCGCATTCATGATGCGGCGCCAGTGTAGCTGCTCCAACCACTCGGTCACCCGTCGGTGCTGGTCGAGCGGATCGGGGCCTGGTGAGGAGCTGACTGGCGTACGGGACGGCACCGGTGAGGACTCCCTGCTTCCCGCGTAGGTCGTGGCCTGCCGTGGCAGGAAGCACCGCGCTGATGACTGCTGCTGTCGTCGCCTGGTGTTCTAATGCACAAAACTGGCCGCCGACATCAACGACTGATCTGAGAGGCACGTGCAGTTCTGCTAGCAAAGAACAAAGAACTGTCCACGCTCACCACACCATGACACTGATACCCCCAATTTTGCCGCGCAATGCTCTCCTTCCGCGCTCTTGGGTTCCGCGCCGGGTCTGCTCCGCGTCTCTGTCGTTTCGTGATTCCGCGGTACACTTGTTCGCTTGTCTTCCGCTGCCTCTCCTGGTCTTCCGCGGATGCCTCCCACCCTCAGGACCCCGTGCGTGGGTAGTGCCCTGCGGCTCACTCCTTGCCGGCACGAGAGTCTACCACCTAGTAGCCTCTGACTCCTCTGCCCACGGAACTCCGTTCCGTGGCCATGCGCAAGGCCGCGACATCGCCGGCAGCACTCTTCACCCTACCTTCGCGGACCGCAGATCTAGACCTTTGCGCTGGGACCTCACTGATCAGTAACGCTCCGCGGTCCGCTTCTTCCCACACGGGAGCCCACCACCTTGTGGCGTCCAGCGCCTCTTTGCGGAACCCTCGTTCCGTGGGCGTGTGCAAGCAAAGGACACCGCTGACAGCTTACTCCATTCGGACTTTTGGTTCTTCACGCCTTCAGTGACACAGTCCGCGGACCGGGATCCAAGAGCAATGGTGGGCAAGAGAGCGATGGGCTGGGAACAGAGATGAGAGTTGGTAAGATGTCTTTGATAAAGCTGTAGTGCGGAGTACACAGATTCTTCAGGAAGCAAGCAAGACTGAGTTGTACTTGAACTATTGCTACTGAGGCCCTTTTCTACTTGGGACTCCGCACGGCATGTCTACACGCCGTGGGTCTCATCCCTCTCACAACATCCTCCTTCTTCCTACTTAGACTCCACGCGGTGCGGCTACGCACCGCGGGTCTCGTTCTTACCCACACACACACACACACTGCCTATCCACTACTGATTACTTTCTTCAACCGCGGCTCGTGCACGCGGTTCTTCGTGTCCTTCCTTGAATCTTCGTCCTCC